>JARJLG010000178.1:0-203902 GCA_029448575.1 Mycena maculata
TGAATCATGCCAATACCCAGAAGGCATGGAAGCAGCAGAAGGAGAGGGTCGCGCTGCTCGAGCACGATCTTGGCGTCAACCATTCAACTGCCCTCAATAAACTGGAGCATAGCAATATTACACAGCCAGGATGAATGCAAAGGCACTGAAGGAAAGACTGCGGGCTAAACTCCGTGACCGCAAGTTTGAGCTCGACCCGATCGAACACTCCGTATGGCGGACGGCCAGCGGTACGCAACGGACTATCTCCATGTATGTGCCACTAACTTACTGCATTCATTGCGCAGAGAACCAACGAAATGAGCACGCTGGGCAGGCGATCAAGCGGTGCGACCCCAATATCAGCAAGTTAATGACTGCTTACAACAAATCCTGTGACGACATAGCTAAGCTCAGCGCGGCGAAGAAGGCGCCTCGCAGCGCCGTTGCGCCTGCGCAAGTGGCTAAGAGTCTATACAAGCTCAACGTCGACGACATCATCTGGCAGGACGTGGGCTTGGACGAGGACAACGACGACGACACAGCACCCCCTCTGTGGCTCAGCGACGACAACGTCCGAACAGGAATCCGGGCGATGCTGCAGAAGGACCGTTGCAGAGAAGAGAAGCCTCGGCTTTTGCGGGAACGAGGGCATCTGCAGATTTGGTTTGTGAGGGAGTGGAAGACCGTATGCGAAGCAATTGCGCTGAGTGATGAAGGTACGTGAGCCTTTTTGAGGGGGGAAAACAACGGCCGGCTGACATACAACGACACGACGGCAGACTCTGTACAGTATCAATTCGAGCTCAGGCGCGAGGAGCTATTACAGCTTTGTGTGTTGTGGAAGAAATCCCTGGATCGCCTTGGGATGGACCAGAACACATTGCTACCAGAATGGGGGCCAACGAAGGAGGACCTTCTCAGCTGCGAAATTTCCGCCATCACTGCGTCCTGGGGCGATGGTGAAGAACAGCAGGCCGAGGACGACGAGGAGGATGCTGGAACCGAGGAGGAGGACGACGACTTGTTCCAGGTGATAGCGGCGGTGGAGTGAGCGGACAATCACAGAGGCAGCGACGAGGGCGGCGACGTCGGAGACGACCACAACATATTCTGGGACTCTGACGAGGATTAATAGATATCTTACTATCAGAGGACGCGTATGAGCGAGGAACGTGAGCGCGTATCCGGTCCGGCACCCGAAATGGGCGCCATATCAGTGGTGTTGTTTTGTGCCGGCGCCTATTTTGCACTTGACTTCTTACCACCACCACGGTAAATATATACGTAGTACTAGAATTGTGGCGTAGGATGTTGGCGTAGGGTAGCATGGTAGTAGAGAGTCAAATAAAACTGAGTACGTAGACTCGTAACACCGAGCAACAGCAAAAAAGCCAGAAAAAAAAAGTGCAGCGCCGAGTGGTGGCCATGCAATCGAAACCCGCAAAATGTAAAATGGAGGGGGGTCAAAAGGCGGTGTGTGGCTTTTAACTTGGGGATCGTCACTTAGCGGATACCAAAACGGAAGGCAGCGGAAGAACTAAGTGTCCGCATTCAAGTGAGTGTGGCTCGATCACTGCGATGTGTATTGACAATGGAATTGCAGGTTACCTGAATGGGCAACGACGTGCGGGCATTGTTCGTGGGTCGGGGAGTATAAAGGGCCCAGAAAGGTGCGTCGGTCCGTATCCAAAGCTCTACTTCTAATCATGAGATACCAAGCCAGCATCACTGTATACTTCGACTACGTGGACGTCCGCCCCGTCCTCCCCCGTCCAGAGCGCCAGGCTAGCCCGCCCACCCCGGTCTTGCGCCCCCTCAAGCAGTCCAGCTTGCCGGACTTCCTCATCCCGCCCCCGCCACCATACGGGACTCTGCGGTGGTTTGACAAATACTGTGGCCGCCCTACCTCAGGTACCCCTCACCTCGTGGACCCGTACCTGCCCCCCAACAACAATTCACCCCTGGAGTTCTCGGCCGCCGATCTCCACAATGCCAGGATCCACCGTAGGGTCTATAGCGCAATGATGCGCCGGAACACCCAAGTCGTTGTCCGTAGAGCCGCCGCCCGGGCATCTAAGGTGCTGCGATATTGGGCTGAACACAGAGCCAGTATGTTTGTGTCTGCATTCTTCGGCCGTCCTATGCTGATTCTGCATTGTCAGAACGGGAGTTCCGCGAGGTCCTGTCTGAGCTTGGCGGTGATGCTTGGCAGAGGCACTTTGAGACAGGTGCGCATTTTCTTCACCTCCTGAGACAACTCACTCATCCGTCGGTTGTTGCAGCCTACGAGGCATTTACTGCGGGGCTGGGGAGGTGTGCAATGCATTAAGGTGAGTTTCTCCCTCGTTGGCCATGGACGGGGACTTATGTTGCGCAGTGCAGGAACACACGGTCCTGGGCAGTGATCTCATTTTGAATGTGAAGGAGTCGGGTATCATCATTCGTGTGTCCTTGCTCCATTTTGAATCGAACTTTCGCTGAGCATGTCGCAGCTTGGGGCCCTGGTATTCAAGGCTACTACAACGCCGCCAACGAAGACAACGAGTCGGTGCTCGCTGGCTGGGAGGGCTCTGAGTCGGATGAGACCAGCGTCTCGATCGCGACCTCTCCTCACGAGTCTAGCACCCCCGCGACAAGCATCCACACTCTCAGCACCCACAGCAGCTTGCCCGGGCCGGAGGGGATGTCCGACGATGGGGAGGCGCCCCCGTGGCCCCTGCGCCAGTCACCATCGCCCTGGACCTCGATGAGGTGCGCCGCCGCCTGAGCGGAGCACCGTCCCACGGGGAGAGTGCGGAGAGCTACCACAGTCTCGTCACGCGCTGGTTAGAGTTGGTTGAGGGGATGGATGAGACCACTTAGTGTATTCCGTACTTCTTTCTTTTATACCATCTACTTGGTTTTTGTGTAACTTTCAAGTTCTCGTGCTCCCTTTTTGTGTCGTGTACTTGGTTTTTGTGTCACTTTCAATTTTTATTACGCTCCCTTTTGGTGTCGTATACATGGTTTTTGTGTAACTTTCAATTTTTCTTGTGCCACCTTTTGGTGTGTGTGTTGTTCAACAGCCCGGTGTGGTTGGACACGCTGTCTTCAGGACGGTACCCCGTTCGATCCGGGGCCGAGCTATCCCTGACTCGGGAAACAGAGGAATTTTTTGGGGAAATGTTAGGTGCGTACACATATTTTTACCTCTGCGCAGTGAATTAATGGACTTAGGTCGAGAAAGAGGTGGAGACACTAAAGAAGGGACGGGCACCGTTTATTATTATCATTTTAATATTTTTTGGTGGGGGGATGCGTGCGGTTTTTTTTTTTTTTGAGGGGGGGGGCAAACAAGCCAGCACGCCGCCCGAAACGGCGAGGGCGTGCGGCGCCCCGAACATGGACGTGGAGGCCGGCGTAGGAGGTTAAAGGTGTGCGCCCCGGCTCGGGGTCGCGGGGAAACAATGGGTATAGTAGATTGCTGAAAGGGGAGAACTCGGTGGCAAAAGGTGGAAAACGGACAATGAGCAAGTAAGTGGCAGAACCTCCCATGCCCTATTTAATTGACTGACGGAGCCGATCCATCTCTCACCCTGCATGATGCCTGCCAAACCCCACAAGACGTCTCCCCCACGTAAACCCTACCTTTGTTCTGTCGTGGAACCACTCTGGGATATCAACGTGAGTCACGACGACGGCTCCCCTAGCCTGCTGGCCATGCTGTTCACCAGGCCCCAGCTGCTGCGCACCAGGGAGGTGCAGTGCCCCTCCGACACCTGCCATTCTTGTGGGTTGCTCATTGCACCTCTGGGATACGGTGCTTACCGCCCGGCTTTCAATTTGGCGGGCGAACTCCATCCAAGTCCCGGTTGTGACGTCTGCAAGGCGTGTTATATTTATTCCGAGGACAATCCGTTGCATAATGCCGCCGATGCGCGGCCTCCGGTGCGTGCTATTTCTTTTGTTTCGCATGATTGGGGGGTTGACTGGTTTTGTAGTGCACTTGTCCCGAGGACGCAGTAGCCTGTGGACGAAAGAGACACGGGTGCAAATTGCATGTTGGTGCGTGGAGTTGTCTTGTCTGGCCTCTGACTGGCGAACTAATACTATTGAAAAGTGAATGCTTACAAGCTGGTCCCAGAAGGGGTCACCCACCTGCGGCGCAAGCCGTCCCACGAAACCGCCGAGCACCTCCTCACCGACCGGATGAGAGCACTACAAGATTTATACGATGAACTTTGTAGCTCATTCGAGGATGAGACTCAGTTGGAGAACGTTAGTGCCCAGATAGAGGTGATGATGAAGGAATATGATATCTGGGCGAAGACTCCGTACCATCGATATGAGATTCCTTACGATTTGCTGTAAATTGTTAACATATTTTTCTTCGTGTGCGAGAAATGTTTCGTTTCTGATTCTCATTTTTCTTTTTCTTTTTGTCGGACTTTCTTGACTGTTTTTTTCTTTCGGAGGTAGGTATGGTGAGAAATTGCATGGTATTCTGATGCCAGATGTCCTAGCATGGGCTTGGTAGTGTAACGGTATCACGCCGCATACGTCTTTAGTTCAAGATATGTGCAAGTCTCTTGTGGAGGTTCCCGTTCAATTCGGGGCCAAGCCATTCTTTTTGCAGCTTTTCTTTCGGCCTTTTTGAAGGGCTTGGGCAGGCAGGAGTCATAGCGCTCGTTTATTTTTCAAGTCAATGTAACATAGAGAGAGATATATTGTTGTTTTTACTTGTGCTTTTTTCTTTTTCTTTTGGACGAAACGGGAAGTTTTGCTGAAGTGACATAAAAAAAGGGAAACATGGAAGAAATGGAACATCAAATGGATTTGTGTACCTATTTAGAAGTGAATCGGTGGTGGGCCATTTTACCTGAATAATGAAAATGACTTGGGCGAAAAAAATGGGCAATGACCAAAAAAGGAACCCTACCGCTAGTGTCCCAAAAAGGGAATTTCACAAAAAAAGCAAAGAAGAGATAAGAATGCGCAGGGACAAAATAGCAATGAGGGCAGGAAAAGTAATAAATGGCCATTTGAAATGTACTAGAGCTATAAAATGTATTGATGAGCCAAGTAAAAGACACAAAAAAAATTACAAGGAAATTTCAGTGAGGATAAAAGAAGAAAGAAGACAGCACAGGGAGAAAAAGATCAATGGGGGCAGGATAAGTAATAAATCACCATTTGAAATGTATTAGAGCTATAAAATAGATTGATGACCCATGTAAGAGAGCAACACAAAACAAAATTACAAGTCATTTGGACTAAAGGTGGGTACACCCACATCTTTGTTTGGTTCCTCAGTGGATATATCCACTTTGATGTGGGCACACTAGGAACCAAACAAACCGGTGGGTATATCCATGTGTGAGATGGGTATACCCATCGATTGGGTAGTGGGTATGCCCATGACATGGACATATCCATGATGGGATGAGTGTACCCACTGTGGGCATACCCACCCAACGGGCATGCCCACAGTGGGTACACCCATCCAGTGGGCATGCCCACAGTGGGTACGTCCATCCCGTGGGCATGCCCATGTGGAGATATCCATATTCTATGTGGGCATGTTCACTGACTGATCACACAGGGGGCAAAGGAGGTGGCACTTGTCATAAGGGCATCCGAGTGGCATTTGCTGCGGCACTCCAATGGCATTTGCTCGGTACTTGCCATGGGCTTATGTAATACAAATATATCTGTGCATGAGTTCGATTCTCTTTAATGATATTCTTTCATTTGGACCCATTCTCAGCCCAGTGACCATTTAAGTTGCATATGTCATGGAGTTTGGTCAATGGAAAATGAACATAGAACAAGATATGCCTTTGTGCACTCCAGCTCTGGGCCATGGAATTTTCTTGCAGACAATTTTACATTTATAGCTGACCAGACATTATTCACAAGGAGCTGGTACCTCCTTTGGAGCTAGAATTCCAGTGCTTAAGCTCTTGACCCTCCCAACCTACCCTGTCAAAACAATAGCTGTTCCCTTCATGGGCACAGCGAACAGTTCTAGAATTTTGCCCCAGCTTGTCTGTACTACTGTATTAATATTTGGATGTCTGATGGGTGAGTCACTTGTACTTGGTATTTTTTCCAGTTCTTAACTGCCTGATATGGCAACATGTCAGTAACTCAATAGTCTCAGCCATGGCCGTGCTGTAAGATTTCAATTACATTATATTTCACCTGATCCTCTTTTCCTTCTCTCCCCTAATGTATCCTTTTTTCAATATCTTTGCATCACATCACGGCCATCCCATACTTGCTTGCACTGTCCACTCAGCACTGTTTTGAATAATACCATGTTGTATATGTGCATACAACTTTGACAATCCTATTTTATCTCATTGTCCCCTTACGAAGTGAAGGTTTCATGCTGCAAGTTTATTTTCCTTGGACTGAAAGCCATGACATGTGCAACCTAAATGGTCACTGGGTTGAGAATGGGTTCAAAATGAAAGGATGTCATTAGAGAGAATCGAACTCATGCACAGATATACTTGTATTACATAAGCCCGTGACAAGTACCGAGCAAGTGCCATTGGAATGCCGCAGCAAATGCCACTCGGATGCCCTTATGACAAGTGCCACCTCCTTTGCCCCCTGTGTCACTTCGCCTTTCCTACATACATACAGCCCACATATGTACAGTTACATGTTGAATGCAAAAAGAGTGTATCATGACACCCATTGGCCACTGAGTGTGCAGATTGGTTCTATGTACGGTACCTTTACAGTGTATGACACCAGGTGGCCGCTGAGTGTACAGATGGGTTCTATGTATGGTAAGGCTGGCTAAAAATACGAGTACATTCGAGTATACTCGGATTTAATGTTAGAATTACCATTAAATACAGCCTCAGGATAATGTCAGGTGCTAAAATTAAAGACGATTAGATTACATTAAAGTAAGATTATATTACAATGCTGGTGGTGTATTTAATCATAATATTAAGTAGTGCTGGTACACCCCTCATCGAGCTTTGCCTACTCAAAATGTTGTTCTGGCCTAGGTGTAAACTGGTTCTCGGGTCTCCGTCTTTGCATCGCCCCATGGGGTACTCTTTTGCCACTATTTTGCCAGCATCCCTGGCGTTCTCGGGACCCTGAAGGCCCTTTTCTGTCAAAGGCAGGCTACTAAACATTGCTCCGGTGCTCCGAGAATGCCCATACTTTTCACATTCCGCCGAGATTATCATCAATCTGCCATCTTTGCCTGTTGTTGTGTGCCATCCACTTTCTGACCCTCTCTCGCATCGCCCGTGGCATCCTGGCTATTGCAGGAGTAAGTATTGCAGTCAAATGGCTCTTTTCGAGCAGCAAGTACACCATGTCAGATGCTTGGCCTTCCATGGCTGCTGCCACCACTGCTGCCACTGTGGTGAAGAAGGAATTCCTCAACGCCGGTTTGGCAATGGGCTTGACTATTTGGAGGGGATTAGCGTCCATTAAATATGATTAAATAAAATTACGATCTGATTACAATACATTACAATAGTCTTACCAATAAATATGGGTCCTGATGCTAACATTATATTAAGATTACAGTACATTATGCTCTGGAGCCGTATTTAATCATAATGTTCCACCCTTAATGTATGGTACATTTAGAATGCAATATGGAGTGTATGATCGGCCACCAGGATTGGAGTGAGTGTACAGATAGGTGCTATGTAAAGGGAAGAAGGCCTGGGGCCAGCAAGGGCCGCAAAACGGGCCCTGTGCAGGCCCCAGAATCGCAAAAATGAGCTGGGAAGAAGCTGCTACTGGGTACACCAGGCACCGCCAGCAGGCGTATAGTGGCTGTGGAGGGGGCAGATAGGTGCTATGTAAAGGGAAGAAGGCCTGGGGCCAGCAAGGGCCGCAAGGAGTGGGCATGCCCACCTGGCCGTGATGTGACACATGGGTATACCCATGGTGGACATGCCCATGATAGGTGGGTATACCCAAGGTGGGCATGCCCATGATAAGTGGGTATACCCACAAGGTGGTTCGTACCCACCCTGGGAGGGCCTCTTAGGCCACAACTCGATTTGGACGGATAAGGCCTATTGGGGTCTAGGTTGAGGTAGCCTGAAGTGTCATATGGAGCGCATTATGGCTAGACGATCCAGTTCATTGAGAACCATCAAGCGCACACTTTTATGGGCGATATACTGTGCAAAAATTAGCTCAATTTTGCAGGGTTTTTGCTTGCAACTTACATCTATCTGAGTATACCTCACCTTCGTCACTGCGTCACTTCGCTTAGGAACGGGAAAGTTCATGAGTTTGATGGTAAACGGTGGATCCTTGTCACTTTGGTGATTCAGTACAAGTCCCTCTTCAACATTTTTTACAATATCCCTGGGACTAACCCTAACCAAACCGAACCCTAACTGAACCCTAACCGACTAACCCAAACCCTAACCGAACCTAACCCCCCACGCAAAGTGGATACAGAGTTCTGCCCCAGCCGAGCTTCAGCCGTGGACGGCAATCTATCAATAGGACACGGAGTAAGTGACGAAGTTCTACTAAATCCAGGTGAGGTGACAAATTTTCACAGAATGCCATCAAACTCACGAACTTCCACACAGCTAAGCAAAGTGGCGCAGTGACGAAGATGGTGTGGACTCCATCCATCTACCGTGTTGGGTGACAACTTGGAAACAGCTTACAAACCAGGTTGCAACCACCTTGAATGGGTCGCATCTTCTGGGTGTAGCTCACATCTCGACAAATCGGACTGATTGCCGCATGCTCGGCATCACTTCGGCTTGCATGATATCAAAACAATCTGTGTTTACATCCTCCCTCTGCTGCGAGTGGCTCCAGTATGGTTCAAGAAGACATTGCTACAGGTAAAAATACAATTGGGCTTGCTCTGGCATCAAATAATGGACTGGTGGGGCCTCAAACTCCATGAATTGTTGATCTTCAATGTGTGTAGTGGGTTAAATTGTCTCACCTATTTATTAATTGATTACAGCGTAGCTCAAGCACTGTAACTCAGTTGAGTGGCATAAAATTCATTCAACAAACTAATTTCCAGGTATTTCTGACCACCGCTGAAACGGTTGCTCAGGTTCAACGGTCAGAATAATGCAACTGCCAAAATCCCCCCTATCGAACGACTGAGTTACACCTAACTCACAAAGTGAGATTAAGCACGACTAGATCGATGGTAGACAGACTCCAACACCACACACTCTTTTGACGACAAAGATACACTGACGAGATTCAGGTCTTTTTGGACACAAGTGTAGGTCCAAGGAAACCACGAGTAAACATATTTGTCACGAAAGTATTCAATTCCCGTTCCCCCAAGGATGGCTAAGTCTCAACTAGCTTTCTCGAAGTGGTGTTCAAGACACAACCTGAATTTATCGGTTGGTTCCCAACGTGGATTTAAGTGTCCCAACTATGCAAAGATAACGGCTGTGAACCGGCTTGGTTTTGTGGGCTGTTTAGACCCGGTTTTGTTGGCTCTCGCCTTATTCCGACAATGATTGGCTCGCGCCTCAAACTTGCTGGCTTGCGCCCCGTAACTATGGCTCACGCCCCGTAACAATGGCTTGCGCTTCAAGCTTGCTGGCTCGCGCCCCGTAACTATGGCTCGCGCCCCAAAACAATGGCTTGCGCCTCAGACTATGGCTCGCGCCCCGTAACAATGGCTCACGCCCCGTAACTATGGCTCGCGCCTCAAACAAAGTCTTATTCCGAAACCGCACTTAAATTCCAAGGCTATTTGACAGCCAAAGATTCAAGCCCAAACGTCGACTTTATGTGCAAGGGCTTTATTGCTCCTCACTCTCCGGGTCTAGTTTGGTCCCGTCCTCCCTGGTTCTGCCCTCCTTATATACTGTACAGAAACTGTTACATACGCGTGATTACTAGGCCTCTGGTATTCTACTTAATTAATTAGCCTGTGATCGGTATCAGCTGTGCGCGCCCTGGCGTTCCTAGCCTCCTAAATGTTTGTATAATGACTCCTTCGGCCCCTCATGGATTAGGGGTTTATATGTTCAAATATCCCCTGAATAGGGTAATTGGCCCATATCTTCTTCTATGGTCTGTCCCCCAACTTCTGGTATCGCTAGTTGGATAATATAGGTTGTTCCCTTTCCAACGATACCCCAGATGTCCTTAATTGACATCCAGGAATACACAGTACATGCCTAATCCTGGTCGGCAGTTTATCCGGTGATCGACAACCCTTTGTCGATCAGGGGATTATATGTTCCACTATTCCCCTAAACAGGGTGATTGGCCCATATCTTCCTCTGTTGTGTGTGCCCTGACTTCTAGTATCGCTAGTTGGATAGTATAGGTTATTCCCTTTCCAACGATACCCCAGATGTCCTTAATCGACATCCAGGAACACATAGTACGTGCTTAGTCCCGGTCAGCGGCTTATCGGGTGATCGTGTCCTCACGGACCTGGTGTTTAAAATAGCAATATTGAGTCTAGGCCTTGATCCTGTGACTTGTCGCATCGCGTTGGATAAGCCAAAGTTGTGTAATCAACTCAGCATTTCCTCCCGAATAAGGTTCCCAGTGTCCCAATAGATGTCAGAGGTGGATATTATGATTCTCCCTTTGGTAGTGAGCATTGCGGTTGCCTTCCCACGTATAGAGGGTGTTTCAGGACTTTGATATTTGGGCTTCAAGCCTTAATCCAGATCTGACCCCTAGTGATCCAAGGGTGCCGTCTCCTGGAATAAGCCATAGGCACCAGTGTTTAGGATGATAATGCAATATGGCTCTTGGTTGCATGTTTGGAGCCCACTGGATGAGCGCAGAATGGCATGCATTCGTACAATTTGAGGTTTCGCAAATTTCGCGGCTGATCACTGCCCACTCTACAGTGGCAGAATTCCTTTTATGGATTGCATCGGAGTTTGAATTCTAGGCTCCCATCAGTTATGATGGAGTTTGGCATGTTCATGGTTGAGAAATTCAAAGTCAAAGAGGTGCAAGCCCCACACCCATGGGTTGCAACCTCTGTAAAATCAGTTGCAACCACATTTGGTGAAGTTGTAAGCAGTTTGCAAAATGGATTGAGATGTGACCAAAAACGCTGTTTCCAGGCAGATGTTACCATTATGTAAATAATTTTTGCACAGTATATATGCCATATCACCCATACGGTCAGAATGCACTTTTATTATTTCACCAACACGTTTCATTATTTCACCAACATGTTTCCTTATTTCACCAACATGTTCCATTATTTCACCAACATGTTTTATTGTTTCACAACATGTTTTTCTGTGTCGCAACATGTTTTTTGTGTCGCAACATGCTTTATTGTGTCCCAACATGTTTTTTTGTGTCACAACATGTTTTTTATGTGTCTTAACATGTTTTTTTTTTGTCACAACATGTTTTTTCCTGTGTCGCAACATGTTTTTTCCTGTGTCACAACATGTTTTTTCTTGTGTCGCAACATGTTTTTGATTGTGTTGCAACATGTTTTCTTTGTGTCAAAACGTTTTAAAAGTTGCACAACATGTTTGAAAAAATCTTCATATGACCTGTTCTGTGGTCCTATGAGGTCTTCTATCCTCCTTCTATCCTCTCTGTGGCATTCCCAATCCTCATTGGGTCCATAAACAATATTTCGGCTTCTGGCGCTTGACTGCTCGGGACCCGGTGCCGGGGTTTCATGGCCAAGCCTCAGCCCCGAGGGGAGCTGCTCATGGTCTCAAACGGGAACATTTCACACAACTTTTGACTTTTTCCCCTTCCTGTTTCCCCCTGTGTTTTGGGAGCCCGTGAATGTCTGTTTCAAAATTCTGGTTTGTTCCTACCAGCAGTCGGTTCTGCTGAGGTGGATGATCAGGCTCTGGTGTCTTCTGTGTCCTGCTCCCCATTTATTTCAAGGTGTACTTTGGGCTGCCCAAATTGGTTGCTCTGTTCCTGCCTTCAGGGATTTATATCTCCAATCATATTCAAGAGTCTCTGTCAACAGAAACCACCACCCCGACCCACATTTTGTACCATAGACGTCATATGACTGTTCAATTTGACAATATGGCCTGGTTTCAAGGTCTTAATACAATTGTACTGTACCTTTATTTCAATTTCTGACTTCAGTTTCATTTGTAGTCTTGAGTATCGCTGGGGCAAGACCCATGACCGTGGGTTCATGGTGGTTGATGGGTTTGCCACGGCAGACATCCTTGGTGCTTATGGGACAAAGGAAGAGAACAAAGGCGTGAGAACAAACATGGGAGAAATGATCAGAGTTTCAGTCTTCGGACCTAAAACCAAGCCCACCACTGTAGTTAGGATACAATGGCAGAAATTTGGTGAAATATTGCCAAGTTAAGTTGTTTGGCTTTAAAAAAATAATCAGCGCAGGTAAGATTCTTCACTTAAAAACTTCAGCCTGCGCAACAAAGATAGCTGCCAAAAGAGGCTTGTTTGGAGACTCACCTGAATAGCGGCACCTATAGCAGCTGTCCTGGAGGACCCCCTGGATTTCTGTAAGCAGTGTCAAAAATGATCAATTGGGCTTACTGTTCTATCCATATCATCGTCCAAAATAAGTCTTTCTTACACAGTGAAGATTGCTGAGGCCATTTCTGGAACGTCTCGAGCTTCTGCATGGCAAAAAAGCCCTAGAGAACTCACACAGAATTTCTCCCTCTCCTGGTGGAGATGGAGCATGACACATGTAGGGTACGAGATGGTATGTGGTAGGGGGAGAGTGAAATCAAGACTGGCCAACAGCACCTCAATCTATAGTTTGCTGAAACTCTTGGCAAGATTTCTACCAAAGATTCTACCAAAATCTTGCAACTTGCTTCGTAATTTGTGTCTGGTGGATATTCCTGTTGGCCGAAATCTATGAAACACCTAATTTTCATGAAATAAAAGTTATTCCCAGGCCTTCCTGTTTGCGCAAGCCATAGCATAAGGCTTGGGTGGTCCACTCTGGTGTCTATTTTATCATCTTATTTCTTGTTCAAACAGAATGTTATGAACTCATTTGTGACTCAACTTGATAAAACACCAAGCTTGATTGCAACAACACCATCACAGATTCGGAACAGAGGCGGGCCATAAGACAAAGGGAATGTGTTCGGCCATGGCAAATGCCATGGCAAGTGTCCGTCCCTCTGCCCATCAAACACCATGAACCCACGGTCATGGCTCTTGCCCCCAGTGTATTCGACATGTTTAACCCCACCTCAGGGATCTCGGGCATAGTTCATTTCCTCTGTTGTGTGTGCATATTTACAGACTGGCGGCAAAAACAATTCAGCATGTTCAAGGTGTGAGTGATGTACATGTAGTTCTGGCCTTCCTAACCTGCTCCCAGGCACAGGCAGGATGTCCCAACACTGGTCTACATTATTCCATATTTCAGTCCATTTACCACAAGAACCCATGGGCATATTTTATTGAGCAAGGGATTGATACATAATATGAAGTTGTTGAAGATATTTGGTGTTGCAGCACATCCTGCGGCCATCAAATGATGCACCCAAAGCAAAGTCAGGCGGGCCAGATGAACACAGCCATTGATTGCAAGATGCTGGTCTGTTGAAAGGGGCATCAAACCTGCCTGAATGGTTGGAGGAGCCCTTCAATTGTCAATGGAC
The DNA here is from genome assembly GCA_029448575.1 of Mycena maculata. Taxonomy (NCBI): domain Eukaryota; kingdom Fungi; phylum Basidiomycota; class Agaricomycetes; order Agaricales; family Mycenaceae; genus Mycena; species Mycena maculata. Next base: position 13,575 of record JARJLG010000178.1, read on the forward strand.
AGCCCTCCGAGGCCTAGAAGAGCAATGGAAGATTTCCCCCCCAAGGTTGTGTGTGAGAATCTTGCAAGGTAAGTATGTGTGAGAACGAGTAATTGTGTTAAATACTCGATGTTGTGTGAAATAGTAAAACAATGTTCTGACTGCCATGGGGAAAAGGATGGGAAAACAACAAGCCCCAAGTCCCAGAAGACAAGGCTTCCACCAAACCTCTGAATCCATGTGGCCGAGGTTCGGCCATCAAACCCTGCCACTGGGTCCCAAGCAGTGAAGTGCCAGAAGCTGAAATATTATTTATGGACCCAATGAGGATTGACAGAGATGATAGAAGGAGGATAGAAGGCCTCACAGGATCACAGAACAGGTCATGAAAATTTTTTCAAACATGTTGTGCAACTTTTAAAACGTTGTGACACAAAAAAAACATGTTGCGACACAACCAAAAACATGTTGCGACACAAGAAAAAACATGTTGTGACACAGGAAAAAACATGTTGCGACACACAAGAAAAAACATGTTGTGACAAAAAAAAACATGTTAAGACACATGAAAAACATGTTGTGACACAAAAAACATGTTGCCACACAAAAAACATGTTGCCACACAAAAAAACATGTTGCCACACAAAAACATGTTGCCACACAGAAAAACATGTTGTGAAACAATAAAACATGTTGGTGAAATAATGGAACATGTTGGTGAAATAAGGAAACATGTTGGTGAAATAATGAAATGTGTTAGTGAAATAATAAAAGTGCATTCTGACCGCCATAGGTCAGGGGAGAATGATATGATCCAGACGATCCGTACAGCGTAGAGAAAGCAAAGACATAGATTCTGCAGAGAGACCAAAGAGACAGCGAGAGTGTGGTTCACCGATCAATTCAGATCAGTTACATAGCCACTGATCGCTCCCAAATGTTGAAAGTTCAGTTCAACGTTCGGTGAGGAGAAGATCATCCGACGGCTGGAAAAAAAATAGGAAGTAGATATTTTTTATCAAGGAAAAAGAGGTGAATACTACCTTATTACGACCCAGCCCCGAATCGAACGGGGTACTCCTGCAGAATCATTTCGAAAATAGAATTTGATGCAGGTGCGGCCTTTCCGTGTCTAGATCAGTGTGTCAATACCTTTGATAGCTGGGCATGGAAACTCATTCGGGGCTGCAAAAACCCGTTAAAGATCAGACCTGTCCCCGGAGCAAACGGAATCCTCCTTCAAACACATTTGCTAATGAAATTATTTGCGCTATCGAGGGCATACTGACTCCGAATCGAACAAAAGTCTGAACCGGAAGAGGGATATCCCCCTGTGGGAGTTGTGAGGTGGACGTTTGAGCGGAGGCACCCATATTGGGAAGTGAAGTTAAAGAATGAGAAGACGAATCAATATTGCTTTGAAAGGAGAACAACATAGAAAAGATTGGATGTATGTAGTCCCCGACCGAGTCATACATTTATAACTGCGTGTTGTATAGTTTCACAATCAAGGGTAAACCCAAACCCTTGCCTCCGGCAAGCACCATGGGGCTTTGCAGCAAGCTGGAAACAGCAGGCCCAATTCCGCCCTGTGGAACTGCCTGTTCAAGTTCGAACGCTCGGACCAGTGTGAAGAGCAGAGCTTTCATTCTATCGTAGTCGAATGAGAAGAGATTATGAATCGACGAATAAATCTAACGAACTCGGCAAGGGGAAAGCGGAACCCGATACAGTTGTGCGGACCGGAAAAAAAGGTGAGGAGGTTTGCCCAGACACCGGGGATGGCGCTGACAGAATCCGGGATCTTCTCCCATCGCCCGGGTCTGCCGACGGAGGGTAAGTCAACGTCTCTGACGCTTAGCCGTTCAAGACGCACTTGAATTTGGCCACATCTTCCCCCCAGATTTCTTTGCCCGTATTGACGGCCAGAATAGGAATGTGAATCATCTGCCTTGACCAATCTGCTATTGATTTTTTCGTACAGTTTTGGGGTCATGGTCGCTTTGGAGGTCAGGGAGCCCTTCAATCCGTAGTGCTTTATAGCGATCTGATGCACATGCGTATCCACGGGAACCACCTCTTTCTATACCACACCGCTCTAGTGAATATTTTGAGGAAGCCCAGGATGACGGACCTTGTCCAAGCTCATCAGCAAAACACAGTCTGCGACTTTACGTCCAACGCAAACGAATTTAATTTGTATCCTGAAGAGACATTAGATACCCAATCGAATCTATTTCCCTGGGCACACTGACGGAAGACTGTCGTGCGATTTTCCCTTTGTCGATGTATGGTTTGGAGAGGGGTAAAACATCGTCCTCCATGGCCATGCGCTGATTGAATACCACTGGCGCATCAACTCACATGGTCTCTCTAACGACGTGCTCGAGATAAGGCGGAGAGTTGAGCTTGTCCATCGTTGGGTTGTCGGTAGCAATGGCCAGCAGTGCCTCGCGGAGTTTGGTCTGAGCGGCAGTATTCACAGAGAGCGCATAGAGTGCCCAGGCTGTCGCCGAACTGGTGGTCTCCACATACTTAGGGTCAAATATTCAGAATACGAAGGAGGCACTGTACATCTCGTAGCCCGCCTAAAAGAAGGTTGGGATCTCTTCGTGAAATAGTGAAGAGTAAAAGGAATAAACTCATACCCAATAACTTCAGCGTCGTTAAGTCGCTGCGTCTCCGTGATAGTCGTCGACAGATTGGCTTTGAGGAGGGTGGAATCTTAGTGCAGTCCAAATATGATATTAATACGCAAATCACCGTATCATATTATATGAATATCATATTATGCCTTCGGGGGGTCGTATCATATCTGTATCTATTATCAGCGTACCATATTATGCTGTATTACCCTGTATTATAATATATTATAATATATTTTAATACGGCTTTCCAACCACTATTTGATGAGTTTTCGGGCAAAACTCCAGCTCAATCAGTGTCCTTCGCCTCAGTAAGCACCCCTTTGGTTAATCTGGATGTGGATAAAGTGAGAACTTTGAAGTTGAACTGCTCGCCACCAATTTGTTGGCATCACTGGACTTGCCCCTATTCCGGATCAGACCGGAACGATGTAGTTGTGGTCCAATATAGTGAGTATTCAGTGGGTGACTTCCCGTAAGGTAGATTTATCCCCCCAGAATATTTCGGGGCGATGCCGGGGCAGCTGTCAGGACCCCATCATTGGATCACCCACAAATGAACCGATTTTATTCTGAATCGCCCCAATAGATTAAATTTCTGGAGGGGGGGTAGCTACCCCCCCTCCAGAATCTGTGTTTCCTGAATATAAAAGACACGAACGACGCGAATATCTGTCGTATTGATGTCATCACTGGCACCCTCAAACAGGCTCGGAAATTCCGCAGGAATAGATTTATCTTACGGGAAGTCACCCAGTATCAGAGAGGTCAGGTAACAGAAAGGTGTGTGAGAGGTATGATTTTGATGTGCCTAGGGTAGTTTTTGTACCGTCCATGATACAAATATAATACACTAATACGGGGACCAGCATATCATATTATATCCATATCATATCATATTATATTTCTCTTGTATTAATATTATCAGGTCTGTCCCAGGCCATATCATATCCGTAGTATCATGAATTTATTAATATTGTATTATCTCGTATCATATTATTGGACAGCACTAGGGTGGATAACAGGTCTCGTTTGCCACCGAGAGTCTTCTCCCCTTCTGAGGCCTTCATATCGGCCTTGCTCTTCGAGATAATCTGGCTCCCGATAGAGTAGCCAGCGCAGCTCAACCCCTCCCCCGACGCGTCACGGGATATCTCACGTGCGACACCAACTTCGCCAAACAACTCAAACCTTTCCGTTTATTCCACATTCTGTGAGCATTCAACACGAGCCTCACGCCGGAACATCGTTTATCTCATGGAAGAAGAGCAAGAAACACCGGTCCGGCCCCGCATTTGCTCTCAATCCAAGTGCAAGGCCGTACTGCCACCTGTCGAAGTCCACAAAGAAAAGAAATGTCTTAAATGTCGTGAGGCCGACAAGCTATATAGGCAGAGGAAGCGCGCGCGAGAGAAGGATGAGAAGGAAGAGAAGGAACGTAACACACGCCGTAGAGAAGAGCCCGACAACAGACCGGATGCTGATGGAGATGTTCGCATGCCGGCGCCATCAGAAGCCAGAGATCAAGAGGCAAGTACCTACGGAGATAGCGACAACGAGGAGGTAAGCGTGTATTACCACTGTCAAGGCTCTGCCTTCATTTTGTCCCAGCTTTCCGGTGACAAACCCACGGAATACTCGGACAGCCATGCGATGTTTTGTGTGTTACGGGACGCATTCGGCAACAGTTCAGATGTTAATTTCCATGGGTCTTACGCCATCGCCGATGATCCGTTAGTTTCTGAGAAGGAGAGAGTGCAGTTAACAATACGTGAAATTTGGAAGGTCTCCGGATACCGATTTCGGTGCGTCACTTGTACCATCCGAGAACTTTCCCAATCATGACACAATACAGGGTGAGGGATAACAAGATCATGAAAACAGGCTACAAAACACGGTTGTTGTGTTGCCAGGACGCGGATAGAAAGCAAGCGGCGCGTCCGAGTGCGAAAGAAGGTGCACAGAGACGCGACACAGTCGGGATGAAACGGTACAAGTGTCAGAGCCGTCTTCGGGTTACGTGTCGCGAATCGGGGGATGGCGAACATGTCATCGTTATCCGGCTGCAGCACAAGGCGGCTCACATCCATTACTATGACGTAAAAATGCCTGCCGACGCGATTGCCATGCTTCGTGCCAATCTCGAGTGGACGACACCGGTGTCTATGGTCGGGAAAATCCAGGCATCCTTTCCACATGTTACGGCCGCGCAGGTACATTCGGCATGGACGGAGATGAGCGAGATCCTTTGGAAGCGCGATAAGAATCAACTCACCTCCGCGGAGATATTGTTACGAGAATTTACCGCCGATTGCGAGCTTTTTGAGGTACCACGCGAGGAGGGTGTAGAACAGCTGTGCTGGGGGATGAAAAAAATTGCTGGGCCCCTTCGAGGAAAAATAGTCGAGATTGGGTTTGATGCGACATGTGAGTTCACTTTTCTTGAAGTTAATGAAAATTGACGCACCACGGCTCAGTTAACACAAACCAGAAACATTTAGAGCTTTACGCTGTCATCGGGGAATACGACAACACAGGTTTCCCGCTTTTGTACTGCCTTCTTTCCACGGCGTCGTCCATCCAGATCGGAAAACGTAAAAAGGCGCTGACCAATTGGGCCAAGATGCTCCGCAACGTATACGGCATCGACGCAGAGTTCATTCATCTCGATAAAGACATGGCAGGAATAGGAATGGGCATAGACACATGGCCGATCGCGAAAGTCCAGCTTTGCTACTGGCATCTTGATGACGCTGTTGAAACCCGCCTAGCAAAAAATAAACTGTCTACCACCCCATACAATGCTGTACGCGCCCATGCCGAGTTCCCATTCATTGACATGGTGTTCAAGCCCTCGGGACGCGCCGACCATCAGGAATACGAAGGAGGCCGTTTTGACGAGACGATCAGAAATGATCCTACGGCTAGAACAGATCTCCCACCCGACACGCTATTCCTCCGTTTAAAGCCTCTTAATGGGGTATCTACCACTTCCGAATCGGAATCCCCCGCTGTCCCTGGAGTGCTCCAGGACCCGAACGGACTCAATAAAGAAAACTCGGCACCCACTGTCACCGATTCTTCCCCGAGCGTTAAATCATCACACGCCGACGTGGAGAACACAACTTCTCGCTCGGGGACACGTGTTTTTTGTCCGTCTGATCTCAGGAAGGACATCATAGTCATGATGGAGACGCACTTCTGCGCTCATCCTCTGATACCTGGCTACGCGCCACCGAATCCTCCCGGGATTAAACGATGGGCAGTTAAACAGATGTATGAATATTGTGTCAATAATGATCTTCCGGAGGTGTGGGCGTATCTATGGGAAAACTGGTATCGAGATGGACGATGGCAGCTCTGGGCCCGTGCCCCGCATCCGCAGATTCCCAGACTGAAAACCACAATGATGGTTGAAAGCCAGTACGCCCAGTTTTTCTTCTATCTATCGCTGACATGCTGATGACTGATTTCTAGTTGGCGTCGCATCAAGAGAGATTTCCTACATCATTTCAATATGCCTCGGGTAGACCTGTTGGTCTGGATTCTTGTCAAAAAACTCGCACCACGATATTACACAAAGCTGGACCATTATCTCGAGGACAAGGGACGCTTCCGCCAGCTTCCGTCTTGGCGGAAGGATTTCAAGGCAGCGTGGAAGAAAGCACTGAAAACTCCGATTACTACCGACCCCGACCGGCTTTACCGATACAACACGCAGCCAGACAAGTGGTTGTGCACATGCCCTGAAATGTCAAAAAGTCGATTTCTGATTTGCAAGCACCTCGTTCAGGGTGTACAGCCTGTCTCTCCATTATTTTTCCTGGAGGCAAATCGGAATCGAACATCTCCATTCTGGGCCCATCCTTCATTGATCCCGCTCAACTCGACGGAACCGTTGGTTGCTACAGAAGTTGCCACGAGGGATCTGACGGCATGTGCAATCCCGGGCCCCGCACCGCCGCATGACACCACCGATCAGCCAAACGATGATCACGACGATGTGGTTGATACCACCGCCGGAATTATGTGCCAAACATTCACGGAGACGCTGACCGAGCATATTAGAATGTTGCGCGAGTTCACCGATGGGCTTCAGTATCAAATTCAATTCCAAGATCATCGAATGCTGGAAACATTGGAGCGGGATGGGGCAGGATTCTTAAGGCTGGCCCGCAACTGCCTAGATCGCGAACGGCGCGCGAATTCATCACGGTAGAGCACCGCGCCCACGTGGGAAAGTTCAACAGCCAATGCAATGTTCTACCGTACTAGACCTCGTCCAGCAGACCGTAATACCTGAATTAGATTACATTACCTACATACAGTCATGTTTTCTGATTTTTTCCTGCCTTAATAGACGACATTACCGCCATCTTTTCTTGCAGCGATAGGGGTGGGAACTGTCACGTGACATGTCGGGGGGAGGGGTTGAGCAAGGGGGGTTCGATAGAGTACATCTTGTTGCGCGCTGCCGGAACAACATTCCAGCCGGGTCCAGACTGCGAGACGTCTGATGAGCCACACCCGTTCAGAGTTGAATAAATTCTAAGTACCACGAGTCTAAGAATTGGAACCATAGCCAGGAAGAGCCGGAAAGTATCATAACGATTCGCATCCGGCGGAGAATGGAACAGCTCCATAAGGATTTCGTTGAGTTCGTTCGGCTTTCTGGCGGTCTCTAGGGCATCGAGCCGATAGTTGAACCCTATCGTAACAGTTCCACGAACCTTCGCTGAGATCTAGCAATAAATGGACGCACCTGCTTGACCAATGTCACACAAGGTCATACGCCTCAGCCATGACAGAACCTCGATACACGCTGTGCCATTTTGTTGTGCGACCTGACGAGCCCAGATATCACGGAGCTATGGCGATATCATAGATGATAACGAATGATCCTTTCAAAACCGAAATACACCTGAATCGATTTCTCAACAAAAATCTCCGTAAGAACTCGGATTTGCGCGATTCCAAAAGCGGGATTCTGAACGGAATACATTCAGACCAGCACAAACAACTTTTAGCAAGTTTAACCTACCAGGGCTCCTCTCTGCATTACACACGGTAGGAGTCAGGACATGCATGATGTGCTGAATATTTATGTGACGTTTATGGTCATCCAGTTCAACAGAAAGAATCTCTGACAACAGATGAGCCGCTTCCACTTTGAGGACTCCAGTTACCTTGCCCCAATAAAAGCTGCAGACTGGTGCGCGTGGATGGAGCCCGCCGATAAATTCCAGCCCTAGTCACGATATGATTAAGGGGCTTGATGTCGGATGTGGGAAGTTCTCTGATCTGTCGATAAATCGGGAGGATTGGGAGGGACAAGTGCACATGTCACACTAAAAAGGCCTTTGAATCGGAAGTTGGTACCAAACTCGGTTCGCCACTTCGTGGTCAAGTGGTGGTCGTCCTACCAACTATATATGTTCGAACGGATAATCATTGAAGGTCCAGAACTTACCTAGACTCCTAACCAGTCTGCTACTGCGGCAGATCTAAGTGCAAGCACTTTGCCACAGCTTGCACTCAGATATGCTGCAGTAGCAGACTGGTTACGAGTCTAGAACTTACCCTTCTCCTTGAAGTTTCCAAATATCAGACTGGGACTCTTGGGACCAACCACATGACGCAGCGGCGAGGTCAAATTGTGGTATAAGATTTGAGACACATGGAATAGAAGATAGCAGAGCAACGTCCCGGCGACGGGTACAAGGATTGGAGAGATCATTGATTTCTCTGAGGAGTGGACAGATAGCATCGGGATTCAAGCTTAATATGAGAATCATATACGACTCTCACGCCATGCTACGCTTCCACAGAGACGTCCAAGGATGTGGCATTCTGCGTGCATCACGGGCAAAATTGCAGGCCAGGTCAGAGGAAATGACGATGCGGTCCATAAATGCAGCTTCGCCGTCACTTCCATCGTCAGCCTGGACAAGTAAATCGGTCCAAACCACAGAAGCACTTGTAACGGTGCAATCGGCGACCATCGATTATGCCTGTCGGCAGGCACCCAGGTTCACCTCATATGTGCCGTGTCCGACAAGATGGATTTTAGGACATGACTCAGTAGCGAGCTGGTGTTGTTTAACTGTTCATTCTCTCAGCCAACTTGGGCAACAATGCCTGTGTCACAGTGAAGGACATTGAGACCGGGAGATCGTGACCAGAGAACCTGACAGCCAACGACTCGCAGGGGCACTATGACTTGTGTGAGAAAAAATTTCGCCTAGGTCACTTGGGGTGTGGGCCGTGGCGTAGCCCGGCAAAACTCATACTTGTTTTTTAAATTTATACTAGGGTATCAGGGACAGGCCATAATCTTGTCTACATCTCGACGTCCAAGTGACGCGCTACTCTGGTCACCCACAAGCTGTCTAGATTTAGACTGAGAGCCGAATGAACATGGAAAATCCAAACTCACCTTCGGCTTGGTTTCAAACATTCCAGTCGAAGGTGGACACTCATGACATTTTGCATAAAGCGTCAGAGCGGCATCCATGGGCTCCCAGATTCCATGCAGCACTGACAACAGATGACGGTGGATCGACGTCGCCCCAGGGCCTGTAGTAAAACACATGATTGAATTGAAACTCGCTGGCATCGTTGTGAATGATCACAGGGCAGGACAGTTGGGATTTGCACACCCTGTTGCTGTCGAAATGGAATGAGATTCCAGCTCCATGTTATGCACCTTAACGACTCAAAGATGGAATGCAACTATAAACACGACCGGCACGAGAACATCAGGATGTAAGTACAGTACACAGTACTCGCTAACCAACAAATGGTGTAGTTTTGACAGCAGGGATTGAATCGTGCCGGTAACCTGCTGTTGCAGTGTGAAGTAGGACTTGGGCAGGGCTGGACCAGTGGATCATCAAGCCACAGGAGGTTGACAAGACCCAGAGGTTTTTTTTCAGCGAGACCTCTCGCAGCATCAGTGTTACATGATTGGGTTGTCTTTGAGGAAACAACTAAAATGTTTCTTGCCATGAGCATGATAGAAAAAAAGATGAATAGAAAAGAAATGTACCCTCCAGGTTCGATCTCGGGACCTTAGGACGCTCGTCATTAGCCGTGAGCACAGCCACTATATATACACAAAAAAAACTAATGAAATCTCTGAAAAGGGCTTCAACACAGCCACTATTTTCCTTCTACTGAAAAAGTAGGACTGATGATTTGAGCAGCTCGAAAAACCCTCATGCAAACTTTTAGAAAAGAACGAGAACTTATTACATAAGTACTCGTAATAACAGTTCATGAGCAAAAAAAGCCAGGACCTCGCGGATACAGCAGCTTAATTGCCATGAACTTTCTGAAAACCTGTCGTGATAAGTAGTATTGCGGATAGTCTTTGATAAGCTCATTGTAAGCAGCGTTGAGCTTCCATGTTGACGGTGTCGGAGATATTGGTAGAGTGACTGGAGCGCTTTGGAAGAATAGGCGAGAATGGAAATTTGGTGTCAGTAAACATAAACATGATGAAGACGAACGTGGTAGTCGGGTGCAGGATCAAAGTCCAACCTGTTTGCGTCAATCAAGAGTCTGGGAAAGAAACGGGTTTGGAATCACGGCAAATGAACTTTAGAATAATCGACACACTAGGAACCAAGTACGAGTTGAACCTAAAGGCATAGTAATGAGGTGTCTCTGCATTGGTCTAGTCTCGGTGATATCGGATATCAGGCAAAATTCAGCATGCATCGAGCTGAAGCAAGGATCACTGGAAAGAAATAAAAAGAGGTACCGATGTCTGAGGAAAGAAAAAATAAGTGGAAATAAAAGGGCGTTTCGACACGGCTGTACAAAAATGCATTCCAACCAAGCATAAGCAAATGATCTCAATATGACTTGGGGTACCTCGTAAGATCGGATGTATGTTCCACCGCCGTCAAACCTCCAAACCGTTATGCAGGCCCCGAAACTGCCTGAAAATGCAGAAAAAGGCGAAAAATGCGTCGGAAAATTTAGCCGCCCGTAGGACGTTGCCCGGTCATCTTGTACCACAGAATGGTGACTGTGGTATGGGTGGCTGGGTCACGGCCCCGCTACCATTTTGTGGTACGGAACAGCTGGGCAACATACTAGGGTTTTGCTATCGTGATTGCGTCTGGTGGCTGCTGGTGCAAGTGCTCACTACCGTTCAAACATTTGTTGAAAAGGACCTCGCGTCTTTGACTGCTAGCCGATTTTGGTGCGGAATTTGCGCCTAAACATTGGGTCATTTTCTGTCCTTGCTCAATGAAAATCCCCACTCATATCCCGTTAATAATTTCCGGTAAATGGCTCTGGTACTGATCTTACTGTTTTTATTGCTAGCCCAATAGTTAGGCTTTGCAAACTTCGTCAATTATCACTATCTTTCGATAAGGCTAAAACATTCCTTTTCCCGCTGCGAGAGCGGTTGCTTACCCGTATCGAGAGAAACGCTAACTAGTACTGGCTTTTGTTTCTTCAATCCACAGTTGTTGGTCACAAAAATTTGACAATCAAAACATAGGCATGTTATCACCAACGTACAACAGAATTTGGAGAGATTCATGAGCCATGAAACTATCCCCCACACAGAAACACCCCAGCCGGTACACATTCACGTACAAATTACCGGCGATTTCAACTGTTCTCCTTCGTGAAACATGTCACTTCTCGAAGAGGTCGTGGTGCGCGATCTTGTGTCTCTTCCAGTCTTTTTTCTGACAAATCCTAGGAGTAATGGTGGGTTTCTGCCAATGTGGGATTAGAACAAGGAACTTACTGGCCGCAGTATCGGTCCTTCTTGCATTTCGGGCATGTGAGGCCTGCCTTCGCTCGGCAGACACAGCAACTTCGATCTGTTCTCCCAATGGTCTCCAAGTATGACACGCCAAAGAAGGGCGATAGGGCGATTCTGGTACAGTACTTTGCCAGAGGTTTCCAGAGTGGCACATTGTGCATTCCCTGCACATCTTGCCCTTCCCCACATGCACAGAGCGGAATGGCCTCCATTTGAGTGGTCAGTGGGATGCGGCCTTCGACAACATACTGGCACGAGTCAAGGTGCTTCCAAGTGCGGCATCGCTCAGCGAGAACAGGAAGGAGTAGCTTCCAGGACCTGACTTCTCCCTTCTCCAACAAAACACTTTCTGTCTTGGGAATGAGTTTCACAAAATGCTGTTCGATCTGTGTGAACCGTTCGCCATCCAGGGGCAGAATAAAGCCATCGCAAACAATAGTGTGGGAAGAAAGATCGAACCGAAGCTGGTCAACGAAAAAGATAGTATCACAGTTGTTTGTTGCCTTGTCTCGAAGGGCAAAGATACGCTGAGGGGAAGAGCCCTTAGGTTGGATCCCAGATGCACGCACAATGATTGCGTGGATGGTGTCCTTGACAAACATGAGAGCATCCACATCTTTCTTCTTTCTTGCCTTTACTTCTCGCTTGGAGAAGGCAGCACCAACATGCGGATTGAGCCAGCCATGAAGCTCGCGGGTTTTCAGATTCACAGCGGGAAGACATTGGAGGTTTAGGTAGTGGACGCTCCATGGCATGAGTCCCGGAACCGCAACAGGAAATGGATCCACATTCACTCCTCCTTGTGTGAAGGACTTACGAAGAGGAACAATGATCTAGACACATAGGTCAATCCTAAGGATTTGTAAAGCATCAATAAGAGCTGACCTCAATCCATAGAGATTTTCTGGCTACTCGCAATCTGTGCTGTGCTGCTGTGACAGGGAAAGGAAATATGACATTTTGAGTTCTTCCTCCGAGTACAAGCTGGACAGTGCGGAAAGAAGTCTGCTCCACAGTGACATTCCCAGAAGACTGCAATGCCAACTTGGCTAGTTTGTCTTCCACACTGATCTTAGTTGAGAAAAATTCCAGCAGGTCACCTTCCTCATTGAAATTTGCACTAGTGGGGCGTTGAGATCCAATTGATCCAGAAACAGACGGGACTGTCATTTTAACGGAGAGTCCAGATGGTAGTGGCTGCTCTGGAAGAACGAGAACACTTTCTTTATCAAGGAGTCGGGCAGAGTAGATCTCAAGATGTGCGCCAAGACGTGGGGCATAGTGAATCGTGTTGGATGGATTACTCTGGAGAGCAAGGGTAATGTGGATGTCTTCAGGGCGATCATAGCCTGGACCATAGCCTGTGAGTAGCATTGCTGGCATGATAAATGAGATGATGAGGGGTTTTGTGCCTTGGAAACCCTCTCGATCCTCTTCAAAATATGCCTTTATATTCGCGGGTGTTCCCATAGCAGAAAGTGTCCCAAATGCTGCATGAATAGATGAGAAGAGGTTGTGCATCCTGGGTCCTCGCATGCCAGCTTCTAGAGTAGGTGTGGCAGCTTGACCATCAGTGAATATGCGGAGTTTCTCTCTTGGTATTGTCAAGAACACTCGAACAAGAGGGGTGACCTGAGACCAGGCTCTGAACGGTCCAACACAGGGCACAAAATCCAGCCGATAGATATCCATGGTATAGACTCCATGGAGATGAAGTAGACCACAGAAGTCTTGGTATCTGACAGTATCCATCTTCATAGAGTGATCAGCCATATGAATGTCAGAGAACCTGTCAAGAACCGCGATCCATTCCTCCCGAGAAATCTGTAGTCTGTCTCGAATAAACCTCAACAGCAGCACAAAGCTCTCCCGACTATAGTGAACAAGACTTGAATGACCAACAGCTTGGAGCGGATTGACACGATGGCGTTGCCAGAAAGTCATGGCATCTTCTTCCTCAAAGAGTGCATGGTACAGATCATAGAGGAATGTGCCTAACTGCCATGACTCGACCACTGGAATGTCACATCCTAGTGTCTTCCAAGTTGTGACCTGATGATATTGCACTGTATTGGCTCCTCGATGTATCAACTCATATGCGATAAGCTCGTGGACGTTACTACGGCTAGAATAGCCTGTAACAAAATCAACAGGACAAAGGCGGAAAAGAACGCTCATGACTGTGAGATCGGCATGAAAGCGCTTGGCAAAATCTTTGGGTGTGTCGCCATCAGGATTTTGGACAAGGAGTGACTCTAGATAGAGAACACCATCCCCAGAGCATGGTAACAGAGGTATGGATGTGGGAAGGACATTGAGTAGACCAAGATGATCATCAAGATTGGAAGTATCGATCACGTCAAATATGAGTGGGGCATGCTTGTATTCTTCCATGTCAAGTGTGATTGTCTCGGTATGCCATTGACATACAGGAATCCTGGTCTTCAGTGCACCCGACTCTCTGCAGATTTGTAAAGCCCGTGCACCAAAGATGGCATCTGCAAAAAAAACACGAATGATGCACAGACCCTGATCATGGTGTCGGTGGAATGCTGTGCACCAGTTCTGGAATTGAGCGCGGATGCCTTTCTCAATATCCGAACGGGATGGTGCGGCGTTAAAGTTGCCGAAGATGGGTGCTAAATGGAAGGGCATGACAGGATCGGTGCCATAATGAACATGGCAGCCTGGGCCAGCTTGTGTGTAGACAAAAGTGGGGTTGAGAAGAGTAGCTGCAGAGCGACGAGGTGCAGAAACAAATGTTGTTCCATATTTCCAAAAATCATGGAAGCAGTGAGAGAGCATCTGCATCGCATGCATCATGAGTGGCCCTGCTGATCGGCTGGTGTGCAGCATATCGCCGTCCTGATACTGGCTCTGGTATTCTGCCACTCCGGCCTTGAACTTAGCTACAATAACCTGCAGTTTTGATTTGGGTAGCGTGTGCATTTTGGCGTACTGGTCCCAGTGCCAATGTAATTCAGTCAAGGTGTGCTTGCTACTCATTCGGAGTGTGGAACCGTATGGAGACTCCCTCCAGCTTTCCAATGTGGTCGAAGCATCGAGGAGAGCCTGGCATTGGGCAACCAGCAGGGCAAGTGAGTCCTTCTCCAAGTACAGATGAAAAAAGATGTTGAAGAGATGATTGGTCGGCTTTTTATCGATAATCAGAGACAGAAGCAGAACATTGCGGGCTGGAGCATGATTTAATATAGGGTATAGTTTCCAATTGAAAGGTTCCAGACCAAGTACGGCGGGCTCAAAATCAACGCATGTGAAGTCAAGCTTCCGAGTTGCTGAAGAGCATGATTCAGCTAGATTCCGCTTGAAGTTTAAGCAAGTCACTCACCAGCATTATGTTCACAAAAGAGAGTGAACAACACGTTTCGTGGATCTCCGCAACCCAGAAGGAGAAGATTAATATCTTTTTCGGGAGGTACATCTCGAGCAAGCGAGACAGCAGAGGTGTTTCCGATTGGGTAGAAGTAGCGTTTCCCGGGCCAGAATAGAGGATGTGCCATGGTAGGTGGTAGAGGGAAGAACGAGAGCGTCGTCGTGTAAGCCTCGTGTCCTTTGTGGCTGTGGATACTTGCCGTTGTGCTTCTCGTGATCGCCGGTCGGTACGGAACGGTCCGAACCCAGCCGCTATCTATGATAGTGAGTTTTTGTACCCAAAATTTGCCACATTGGCTCAAGTTCGCAAAAAATGTCCCACGACACTCACCACATGACCTTTTCTTACCGCAAAAGGGCAAATTGCCTTCACCAGATGACCTCTTCTTTCACCACATGACCTTTTGAGGTGCATATGCCATTGGTTTCTCGAGAAATGCACCGAGTTGTCGGTGCGATGTGCCTGGCCATGTGTTTGATGCAAGATTAAATATGGAAAAAAGTGCCATATGGTCGATTCAGAAACGAATATGATTGGAAGATAGCGTGAATGAGTCAGGTGGAATTCCCGGGGAGGAGGAGGAGGTGTGTATTACTGCAGAGGTCCCAATCAGGAACAAGCAGTATTGTTATATTTTCTGGACCCTGAATAGAGGCTATTCGAAGCCACTTTAAAGCTGTTTTTTCTTGAAATATGGCCCTCTGATCTTGAAATCTTACAGCAATTCCTGAAAATAATGGCACTGGTGTTTTTTTTTTTTGTGCGATTCCCAATTTGGAAATTCCAAATGCAGACGGTCGTGGGTTCGAATCCGTGGTCTAGTAATTTATTTTGTGGGCCATCCTGGCATTTCTGATGCCTCTTGTTGTGCTACACAAGAAACTTGAGGTACAAATGGACTAAAAATGCATTATTAGATGTTGATTTACTCTGAAAGCCCAAGTACATCGCAGCAAAAACCCGTTCTGAACACAAAACCATCTTCCTACGGTTTAGCCGTATGTTCAGGAGACGGCTAGAACACATCTTATCCAATTTTTCAATCAGAAAGACTACCTCAGAGCAAAATCTTCACTAGTTATAAAGATCTGACACATTATGGAGTAGATATGGATGCTGGTATTCCCAAAAATCGATGTTCAAAGCCAGTATTTGAGCCCAGCCTAAATATTTCGTAAGCAGTGTTGACACTGAACAATTCCATCATAGCTTTTGAGGGTCAGACATGCTCGAGGTCATACATATGTAACGTGGTTCATTGTGGAAAAAAAAGCCCACCATGGTCAAGCAGCCCTTTAGTGGTACATACGCAATGCAACTTGCTCTCATGCCATTGAAAATGATTAATATTGCCTAAAAATCAATATGAATGCCATGTGGAGGGCCGAGGCCCTACTGGCTCCGGGAGTCTCAAAAATGCCTGTTGAAAAAAGGTCCGGGGTGCCGGAATCGAACTCATGACCGTCTGCATTTGGAATCACGCAAAAAAAAAAACCTTGAGTGCCATTATTTTCAGGAATTGCTGTAAGCAGCATCAGAGGGGTGGAGGCCACATACAGGTATGGAAATCAATGAGGTCATGATGCGCCCCACAACTGGGTGCACCGCCGACGTGGCTAGTAACTTTGCTGCTTAACTCTATGATGGACCTCCCTGTGGTCCTACATATCATTCTCTTGCTTCTGGTTAGCTCTGCATGACCCAACGCTCTTACCACCCTTGCCACTGTTCTAGCCGCTGTTAAAAATGGTGCCGCATCCGCTGAAACCAATATCCTTACACTCGCAGCAGCACAGCTTACTGTTTCGATGCTGCTCCTGACTTTTGATCCACCTCGGCCTCAGCAGGGTGGCCAACACATCACAAAGAAATGGCTACATGCGCAAACAGACCGACACTGCTTATGGGCATTCAGGTATGTTCCATCAACAGTGACTTTGTGTACAAACTAACTATTGTGCAGGATGACTGCAGGCGAGCTCATTTGACTAGCTAAAGCCATGGATATCCCAGAAATAATTCAGACCACCTCTGGGCATGTCTTCAGCGAAATTGAAGTGCTCACGCTGTTGTGTGCCTGCTTTCGATCGGTCGGCGACATCTACGAGCTTGTGACCAAATATCACCACGTGCAGTCCTCCATATCTGAGATAATCAACTACTAGTACCTGTACTGTTACTTTGATGACAGGTGGGCACATCTGCTGGACTTCGACCATAAAGGCATCCTGTCACCCGAGAACCTTGCAATATATGCAGAGGCAATCCACGTGTACAGTGCCTCACTCAATAGCGTATGGGGTTTTCTTGACTACACCATTCGACAGATGGGCCAACTGTTAGGATGTAGCATTTTATGAGTGTAAGTCAGCGTTCAAGAGCTGAAGTCATGAGTGATGTTTTTTTGCAGTTTAGCAAGTTAGTCGTAAATCATTAGAGAGTATTTGAAAGGGTTCAAATACTGGAAACCTTCAATGCAAGTGCCTCAAACTTAAATCAGTCAAACAATTGAGAATCACTACAATTGTGACCCAGGTCCCAGTGGGCTATGCACTTAACAAGGGAATACGAGGGTCCTAATTTCCTTAGGCAACTATGGCTAGGAATTTAGTTTGAATCAGCTATAGGCAACTATGGTTAGCATCTTTGAAGTTGAGAGTAGAATGGCTGCTGATGATGGATTGAAGTAAAGACGTGATGCCGTCACATGAGGAGCAGCTCTCATATATATACTAATGAGTGTGGATGCTAGAAGGTTCTACCTAGCATTAGAACATTCTTATCTACAGTAGCGCCGGTCATAGTGCATAAGGTAATAATGCATAAACCTCGTAATGCATTGCTTTTGGGGGTCCATGTCACACTCAAGGCTCAAGAACACCCAAGGGACACACAATGCGGCTTGTAAGTGCTCGGTGATAAGCCGCGAAATTTGCAAACCCTCAAATTTTACGAATGCATGACATTCAGCGCTCATCCAGAGGTTGGCGTGAGCTCCAAACGTGCAACCCAGAGCCATATTGCATTATCATCTCAAACTGGCAATAACAGCTTATTCCAGGAAACTTCACCCTTGGGACACTTGGGGGTTGAATCCGGATTAAGGCTTAAAGCCCATACATCAAAGTCCTGAAACACCCTCTATACGGGGGAAGGCAAAAGCAATGCTCACTATCAAAGGGAGAATCATATTATCCACCTCTGGCATTTATTGGCACGCTGGGAACCTTATTCGGGAGGGAAACACCTAGTTGTTTACACGACTTTGGCTTACCCGACGCGACGCGATGGGTCACCTGATCAAGGCCTGGACCTACAATTATTACTCCTATACACCGGATCCGCGACAGCGCGATCACCCGATAAGCGGATTAAGCTTGTACTGCGTGTTTCTGGATACCGATTAAGGGCATCTGGGGTATCATTGGAAAGGTATTAAACCATACAATCCAGTCAACGATACTAGAAGTTGAGGCATCTACCACAGAGGAAGATATGAGTCAATTATCCTATTCAGGGGACTAATTACACATATAATCCCCTGATCGACGGGAGTCATTATACGGACACATAGGAGAGTTCGAGTAGCGAATAAGGGCGCCAGGACGCGCGCAGCTTATACCGATTGCAGGCTAATTAATTAAGTAGAATACCCGAGGCCTGGTAATCACGCATATGTAATAGTTTTTGTACAGTATATAAGGAGGGCAGAACCAGGGAGGACGGCACCGAACTAGACCCGGAGAGTGAGGAGCAATAAAGCCCTTGCGCACAAAGTCGAAGTTTGGGCTTGACTCTTTGGCTGTCAACAGGCCTCAGAATTCAAGTTTGGTTTTGGAATAACAAAAGGACCGAACTAGACCTGGAGAGTGAGGAGCAATAAAGCCCTTGCGCATAAAGTCGACGTTTGGGCTTGAATCTTTGGCTGTCAAATAGCCTTGGAATTTAAGTGCGGTTTCGGAATAAGACATTGTTACGGGGCGTGAGCCATAGTCTGAGGCGCGAGCCATTGTTACGGGGCGCGAGCCATAGTTACGGGGCGTGAGCCATAGTTACGGGGCGCGAGCCATAGTTACGGGGCGCGAGCCAGCAAGTTTGAGGCGCGAGCCCTTGTTACGGGGCGCGAGTCACCAAGTTTGAGGCACGAGCCAATCATTGTCGGAATAAGGCGCGAGCCAACAAAACCGGGTCTAAACAGCCCACAAAACCAAGCCGGTTCACAGCTGTTATCTTTGCATAGTTGGGACACTTAAATCCACGTTGGGAACCAACCAATAAATTCAGGTTGTGTCTTGAACACCACTTCGAGAAAGCTAGTTGAGACTTAGCCATCCTTGGGGGAACGGGAATTGAATACTTTCGTGACAAATACATTTACTCGTGGTTTCCTTGGACCTATACTTGTGTCCAAAAACACCCGAATCTCGTCAGTGCATCAAGGTCATTAAGGGAGTGTGTTGGTGTTGGAGTGTCTGTTGTCAGTTTAGTTGTGCTTAATCTCACTTTGTGAGTTAGGTGTAACTCAGTCGTTCGATAGGGGGGATTTTGGCAGTTGCATATTTAGACCGTTGAACCTGAGCAACTGTTTCAACGGTCAGTGATGTGTTCACCAATGAGTGACAGCTCCGCACCTTAGCAGCTGTGACTTTCTGCTCCTCAGTTCTCCCATCCACCTGTTCCCTCGTCTCACTGATATGGTCGAGCAGCACACCGATGCTGATCGCCTCGCACGTACCCTTGAGCACCTCGTTGACTTGCATGCCTTCGTCCGTTTCTGGATCCTGCAAGGTGTCAGCACGGCGATGAAAACATAGATGTGATGCACATGATGCCATTCCAGCAGTCAATCCATGCTGGCACGCATAGCCAGCATGGCACCTTCATGGTTGTGAGGTGGTCTTGGGAGTGAACCGACGCCGCCACGGTGTCCCAACGCTTGAGCAACTCCCTGTGCAGTGAAACACTGACTATCTGAACAAGGGTGAAATGAAGTCAATGTATATCAATGCTTAGAGCACCAAAATACACTAAACCACACTAAACACTAATCCAAACAATGAACGGTGCAAGTATGGGGGTCGAACCAAGTATTAGGTTACTGTTTGGACCAAAACTATGTAATAGTTACTTTCGCGAAAGTAATGGTAATGATCCAAATAGCCGATCTAGTGACTCTGACGAGGTCTACCGATAGCCAAGAGGGTTTTTATGCGACAGGGGTGGTTGAGTAGGTCCTAAGACTTTGTTTTTGTTATCCGTTCAGTGTTCTCAATATTCCTTATAGTGTCCCGTGTTCTATCAATCTGTTTGCCTGTTATCCGTATGAAACCCAATAGGAAACCCGATACGACCCGATATGACCTGATATGATTCTCGTTTCCTTAAGGTTCTGGCACTTTAAACAGATATGATCCAACAACCAACAATATATCAACCGAGAATAACAAAAAGAACAAACAAGTTCCTGTTGGTACCCCGAATGAATACAAGACTTCCTCCGACAACGATACCAGCAATGCTGCGTACGTCTAGCAAAGAAGGGGTGGATTCACTGGCTTTCCACTTCGAAACCTGCCTGTATTTATACAAGAATTATATGTCACATGATAAAAGAAAGGAATAATATAATCAGCTCATTCTGGTATATACAGATAAACGGACTTAGTTATTTGAAGATCCATGTATCATGAGGGGATGAACGGTTAAATACGAGCTCTATCCCGAGAGCCAGACATCCATCCTTCTGTTTTTGGGTGTTGCCATCATATCTTGATGGACTTGATATCTTTAGATGTTCCAAGCGTGGCTTGCCCGGGCCAACCAGCTTAGACCAATGGCCATTAATAGACTGGTTGTCCTGTATCTCTGCCTGAAGACGCCTTTGTCACCTAACATGTCCCACAGTCAAAGCATTGATATGGAGAATTCCAGTATCTAATCTCTGTCGACTATCTCCGGGTGTTCGGCCCAAATGCCTCACTTTGGCATGTTTCCTGCAAATGTGATCCCCAATGCTCCCCTGACACGTCCTCTGACGTGTTTATGGTCTGAATGGATAATGTGCATTATGTCCTTGTTTATGACTCGCAATACGTGACCCAATTCGATCAAATGGTTAGACTTGTACTTTCGAAAAAGTCCACCATAGCCTACTAAGCCATTGACCCTCGTGGTATCGGTGACTTAATAGATCTTTACGATGTCCCTTTACTTCGATGTGTCTTTAGCCAACAGCCTGGACCTCACTATGGCTCTTAATGGGCAAGATATCAAATAAACACTTGTTATACTTTGGTAAGTATAACAAGAACACTGTTATATACCGAGCTGGTTGGACCTAGAATGAAAGGGCCTGAGGACCGGAGGCTCCGGAAGGCCAGAGGTTCCGAAAGACCGGAGGGCCTGGGAATGGTCCGGAATGGTATAAGGAGGGATCGCAACACCACAGGGGGTCAAGGGTGAGCGACTATCCCGACCGGCAGGTATTCCGGAAGTCGGAGTACCAGAGGTGAACAAACAGGATGGAGACGACTCAGTGCAAGGAGACAAGCCAAGCAACACTAATAATCAAACTGATGTACAAGACATATTAAAGACATATTTATACTAAGTAACTAATTGTTTTCCATAAAAGGAAGGAGGGTGATTCTTAACAATAAGACAAGTCAGGAGGACTGATGTTAAGTTGTAGGACAATAAGTGAGAAGACGAAAAGGCAGATAAACGGGAAACGCTCAGTAATCATTCATTGCGTAAAAACCCGATGATACCGGATGTTCCGGAGGCTCCGGTATATTACCGGAGCCTTGGAGCCTACCGGAAGTACCGGAGGGTCGACGTGAGGGCTGGGGATGTTGCATGGATATAACAAACACTAAAATTGATAAATTTCATGTGTTGGCAGTTTGCGTGCTTATCAGCGGTGAAGAAAGGGATCTGCATCCCAGACTGCATCGGTGAGCACCTGGCAGTCTGCAGCAGTAATTTTGAACTGTTGCTTCTTTGTATCCTTGGCTGCAGTTCTGCCAAGAGGTTTATTCTGTAGACCAGCCAAGTAAAGACCAAAAAAGAATGCATAAATAACGGGTGCACCTCTTTTCCTTTCACGGGCTTTCCTTTCATCTTCTTGTGGGTCTCCGGTCCAGCAGATGTCGCAGTTTTTTTCTCAGGCATGGTCAGCTGCAAGGGCTTGGCTCACAGACACAAGAAGTTCATTGTTGCTTGCTGCTAGCTGGGGCACAATTTTCTCAGATTCGGAAGGCACATATGGTGGCCATATTCGTTGTGGGCTACATCATCGTAGCTCTGGTGAAAGTCGAAGCCAGCTGGGATGAATGAGGGGGTCAGAACGTTGGTATAGGTGTCATGGAAGGTGTAGAGGTGTGATGATGGTAGCCTTCCATACGTTGATGGGTGGGCTGATACCCAATGGGAGTTGCCAGATTGATGATGGTCGAGAGCCAGTCCTCGCGACGGCATACTGTAAATACTTGTATTTTAGCAACCATGCAATCCACCGTGACATCGCCGGGGGGTTTGGGCAAGGCAACCAGCCAAATTTTCACCATGACAGTCGAAATTTCGGCAACCCAAAAGTGCAAAAGGGGCCTCATTTTGGTTGTAAATGTGATTCTGAGGTCGTATTCAATCCAGAATGAATTAAGAGGTTTGGAGGATTTTCATGATTTCTTACTGAGATTTTGGGGTAAAAAACATACTATTTTTTCCATGTCACGGTATGAGGCCAGGCAACGGACCTCGTCGTGACCGTGACCTGGCGAGGTTTGGGCAACGCAACCGACCCCATCGTGACCGTGATGGTTGCTACAATACAAGTATTTACAGTACGGTGGCTGGTGTGTTGTTGAACATGGTAGATGGAAGAGTAAGAGATAGTGGTGTGCTCAATGCAACGACTTTGCTTGGTGACGATGATAAGCCGTGAAATTTGCGAAACCTCAAATTTTACGAATGCATGACATTCTGCGCTCATCCAGTGGTTGGCGTAAGCTCCAAATGTGCAACCAAGAGCCATATTGCATTATCATCCTAAACTGGCAATAACAGCTTATTCCTGGAAACAGCACCTTTGGAACACTTGGGGTTGAATCCAGATTAAGGCTCAAGGCCCATACATCGAAGTCCTGAAACACCCTCTATACGTTGGAAGGCAAACACAATGCTCACTATCAAAGGGAGAATCATATTATCCACATCTGGCATTTATTGGCATGCTGGGAACCTTATTTGGGAGGGAAACACCTAGTTGTTTACACGACTTTGGCTTACCCGACGTGACACGATGGGTCACCTGATTCTGGATACCAATTAAGGGCATCTGGGGTATCATTGGAAAGGTCCAGTCAACAATACTAAAAGTTGAGGCATCTACTACAAAGGAAGATATGGGTCCATTATCCTATTCAGGGGACTAATTACACATATAATCACCTGATCGACGGGAGTCATTAAGACGAACATATAGGAGAGCTCAAGTAGCGAATAGGAACACCAGAACGCGCACAGCTGATACGGATTTCAGGCTAATTAATTAAGTAGAATACCCGAAGCCTAGTAATCACGCACATGTAATAGTTTGTACAGTATATAAGGAGGACAGAACTAGGGAGGACGGCACTGAACCAGACCCCAGAAAGTGAGGAGCAATACAGCCCTTGCGTACGGAGTTGAAGTTTAGGCTTGAATCTTTGGCTGTCAATTAGTCTCAGAATTTAAGTTCAGTTTTGGAATAGCATCAGTGGGATTTATAAGTGTTAGTTACGGGGCATGAGCCATACCAAGTCCGAGGCGTGAGCCATTGTGTGTGTTTTGAGGCGTGAGCCATAGTTACGGGGCACGAGCCAAGCAAGTTTGAGGTGCGAGCCAAGTCAGTGGAATAAGGTGTGAGCCAAACAACCGGGTCTAAACAGCCCACCGGATTAATAGTCCACCAAAACAAGCTGGTCTAGAGCCGTTATATTTGCATAGTCGGGAAACTTAAATCCACGTTGGGAATCAACCAATAAATTCAGGTTGTGTCTTAAACGCCACTTCAAGAAACTAGTTGATACTTAGTTACCCTTGGGGGAACGGGAATTGAATACTTTCGTCACAAATACATTTACTCATGGTTTCCTTGGACCTATACTTGTGTCCAAAAAGACCCGAATCTCGTCAGTGCATCACGGTCATTAAGGGAGTGTGTTGGTGTTGGAGTCTGTCTATTTTCAGTTCAGTCGTGCTTAATCTCACTTTGTGAGTTAGGTGTAACTCAGTCGTTCGATAGGGCGGATTTTGGCAGTTGCATATTTAGACCATTGAACCTGAGCAACCCTTTCAACGATACTATCTTGATGCATGATGCATCGCTAAGTGCGGCCCCACCACCCCACCACTGCTCTTGAAATATCTTCTTTAAAATTTGGATTTCAAAAGTGGCTTTGAATGGCCTCTAATCAAGGGATGAAGCGAGGTCTGTACAACCTCCTTTTGGGTACAATCGTAGTTTTGCCTTTCTGGGGTGATGGCATTGAATTCAGAAAGTTGGAAATATGCTCTGAATGCTTTGGCCTTGGATATTGTCTATTCACAACAATTCTGAGCTGCAGGAGATAAAACCGGTGAAACGGTGACAATGAGTATACTGATGTTCGCGAAGATAATCAGAAAGATGCTAGACAGCAACTATCCAACCAACACACACACACACACATACACACACACAATTGAGTTCGGGTCGTCCTGCAGTTTACAGGTAAGATTGAACTTCTCAGGTTTGTGTCTCAAAAATGCCAACTCGATAGAAGTCTTATTAGGACTAGTATGAGCACAAAGCAGTCAAAGATTGACCAGGGATTATTCACTTCTACTGAAGCGATATGGGTTTTATATGTTTTCTACTTTGAGACACCACAAAGGAGCTATCAAAGACCTATAAGTCTCTCTAGACTTAGATAGGATTTCACGCTGTACTCTGAGAGAGACCACACTGGATCTAGACTTGTGATTGCAACCGAACTCACTGGAACGGATGCCAATGACTGGGTACTGCGACTGAACTCACCGGAACAGTGCCAACAGCAGACCTGAGATACCAATCAACAGCTGCCTTTCTCTAAGTGCATGACTCTCCATGAACACCAGCTTTAAGTCCTTTAAAGCTTTATTGCCAACAAGACCACTTTATAATTGAACTATAAGTTCGACTCAGCCCAGTACCTTCCTGTAGCCATCTGGGCTACAGTAGGGCAAAGGGAGAGTGTGTTAGGATTTAGTGTTTTATGAGCGTAAGTTGTGAGTGATGTTTTTGCAGTTTAGCAAGTTAGTCGTAAATCGTTAGAGAGTATTTGAAAGGGTTCAAATACTGGAAACCCTCAATGCGAGTGCCTCAAACTTAAATCAGTCAATCGTGACCCAGGTCCCAGTGGGCTATGTGCTTAACAAGGGAATACAAGGGCCCTAATTTCCTTAGGCAACTATGGCTAGGAACTTAGTTTGAATCGGCTATAGGCAACTATGGCTAGCGTCTTCGAAGTTGAGAGTAGAATGGCTGCTGATGATGGATTGAAGTAAAGATGTGATGCCGTCACATGAGGAGCAGCTCTCATATATATACTAATGAGTGTGGATGCTAGAAGGTTCTAGCTAGCATTAGAAGATTCTTGTGTAGCACTAGAATGTTCCTAGACACAGCAATAAGGAATGTGCTAGAAATGTTCTGGAATATTCTCTTAGATTCCGGGAATATTCCATACATTCTGTATTGTACAGTAAATATCCTACATAGATTGACTATGTATCAACCATAAGGGTTGACACATAAGGAATATGAAAAGACACCTATAATGTGTCTGAGTGTGAGCAGGAACGAGTTGGGAGACTCGTTCTAATGACATTTGATCTCTGATCAAATATTGATTACTGTGATCCCACTCAACGTTTGAGTCGTTCAGGAGTTTAAATGCCATCCATAATTCGTAGATTTAATTGAGAATAATAAGAATAATATCTTCGAAGTGTGCTTTCAGTCTAGATGCAAAAAGCGAATTTATGAAGGGTAATATACAAGGATATTCAAAATACACTATGAAATCCTGTTATCCATGACAGAGTGACTATCTACGGGTTTTACAGGCCTTTTATACTAAACAGAGAAAACAAGTATGTAATTATATATATAATTGAGTGGGGATGATTCATGATTTTCGAAGAGTTCCGATGCTAGCCTATGGAAAGCCGGAGCACCACGCTTCACAGCGAGGTCAAGCGACGTCCGGCACTGATGCCGAGTGATGACCTGTGATTCCCCGTTCCATTTTCGGTTGTAAGACCCTGGAACCACAACCGAATACCAGAGAGTTTATTGAGTGAAGCAGGATATAAAATTAGAATTAGTAAGTGTATGGCAAGCCTGGCACGGTACAGCCACTAAACCCTACCATGATTGGTCGAGTGTGTTCATATCAATTGATGGCAGGACAGCTTTTTCGCTTCAAGGTGAACTTGAATAGTGCCTTGAATCTATACTTGGGCTTTAGGCCACTGCGGGCGCATGGCAACGAGTCCTTGCACCGCTGCGCGGCTCATACTCTGCTAAAGAATCATATTTGTATATGGTCACCAACATCACTGTTGGACAGGTGGTACTGAAAAGCTTCGGTCTGAATCATTCGCGCTTGAGGAGAAGGGCACTGGGAGTGATCTGAGGTCTATAGTAGAGTTTACATAGAGCCATATCATCCAGACCACTGGATGGCTGTTTTTATCCCCAGAACACTTTACCCCTAGATCTTTTCACAGGTAATGGAGGGTGTCAACATCAAATTGAAGAAGGTGAATTCAATTCAAGAGGAGAGGGGATGCACGCTAGTAGGCAGGTTATTCGATCCCCGAGGCCGCGGAAGAGCCCTGCCACGATGTTTTTCCAATTGACCAAGGCAAGAGCCATGTCCTAATATGCACGATGAAAACGGGTTTATAGGCGAAATAATGGATATACATTTAACACCAGCGGATCTGAGGCCCCGGGAAAGCAGTGGATGACAGACCTAAAGTGGGACGAGATTGATGTTGAACATTGAAAACCATGCAGCATGCCATACAGATATCTGTTTCCCAGAGTAGGATGGCATGACATCTCTGCGGGAGCAGCACAAAGGTGATTATACTAATAGCCAGAGCAGAGAGGCTGATACACTGGGCCAGTTTGTTGTTGGCAAATTCGTGTGGCACTAGGGCTATTCGCCGTAGCCGTAATACGACCGCACGTAGGCCCGTAGATACGGTGACCATATCCGTACCGTATGGGTGGGCATGAGGCGATCTTACGGCTCGGTCCGCCGTACAGCGCCGTACATATCCTTTGAATCGGGCCGTGTACACAGCATTCAAAGTCCGAAATTCCGCCGGAACACGCTCATCAACCGCTCCCGAGTCGATTGTGCATGTCGGCTTGGGTTCGCCGTGTCAGTTAGCCCCCCTGGGCCTCCCGTAACTGTCTCGCGACCCACACACAAGCTGTATGTTGGGTGCAAAGAGCTGCATGGAGCCCCTCCCCTCACAAAATCCTGTAGAATTCTCAAATATTGTTGTTAATCCCCTTTCACATCGGGTACGGCCGTATGACCCGTACTGTAAAAGTCCTCATGATGTGGATTAGGCCTCTTCAAGGCGGGTGCTCAACCATTAGTAGAAGAGGTAACTTTCAAGAATGAACTCTAATAATCCAGATTTCCTCCGTTATTCTTGCTCATTGTAGAAAGATGTTTTTGGAGAGCAAGAGCTTTGTATGTATGTACAGTAATTGCAATCTAGACTTCGGACTATCAGATCTCGGGTTTTCAGACTACTCTAGTGATCTACAGACCACATCCAGCACGTTGATAGGCCCACAATAAGCTTGGCTTGCAAGTATATATATAGCAATCCAGCTCGAGAAATCTCGGACTTGAGCAGATACCCTTTCCAGAAAGCCATCCAGCTTCTAGAAGGTTCGTCTCGACAATATATTGTTGCTAGCACAGCTATCCAGCTTTTACCATGTCCAACTTGACAATAAATATCATTGCTAGCACAGCTATCCAGTTGTGATATAGTCCCTAGGACTGTTCACATCTGATCTATTGGTCCAAAAACACAATGTATTGGAGGTCTGGGCTTTGTGTGTTTATCTCCTTGGTATACAGTGTCTAGCTTTTAGTACAACCGACCCTTTGCGAAGTCAGTTCAATACTATGAGTCCCACTGAATCCCAAACACCGTATCCTGGACCCCGATGGTATAAGATTTAAACCATATTGTGCCTAGAAGACAATAGTCCTCTCGTGTCATGAACACCTAGCCAGCAGCTCAGAGCTTACTCTGACTCTAATTGTTATATCACTGGATAGAGGCTCCAGTTTGCGACTAGAAGTGCCAAAATGCAAGATTACACTGGAACACAGTTTTGAACTGTATCACCAGGGTTCAAGTGATTGCAGGAACCGTTGAACAGGAATTGGGGTGGGTTTTGAGGTGATTTAATCCATAACACATATGTGATATCACAATCATCGCTCTTCTGGAGGTTGCCGCAAATCTGTCCATGTATTGTGGCTTTGTCAATCAGAAGAAACCTGTTGGAGTTGTGTTTTCACCCACGAAAGGTCTGTTGGCAAACATGGTATGCAATCAATTCCTATTCAATTTGTCTCACATATTGATTATTCTCTAGATTTCTGAGCTTGCAGGACACAGTGTACAGGGTCTCGCGTACACAGTGGAGACTGTCACAGAAGCCAACAAACGTGGCCGTAAACTCGGTGATGAGATTGGCCAATGCATCTGGGAAACACACATGCCTATAGAGTACTACATAAACACCAGTAGAGCAGTAGAGCTAAAGGCATGTACCCTCTATGAGAGAAGCTCATAGAGCCATATAGAGCATGTGTTTCTATGGTAGATTTCCATCCACATCAAGAAAACTGTTCCCCTTGGCTATTTTGGGCACATCAAACTGGGATATCACACGAATATCATAGCAGAAAAAATGGATTCCATTCCGATGATACAGGTACTATTACAGCAGAATAAAGAGTATGGAGGTTTCGGGAACCACAGGAGCTGTTGCAAAGAAGCTACTATCCATTGACTTGGAGCAGAGAACCCTCGGAGTCAGAGTAAGCCTTGAACCTGTTTTCAACTTGAATCTTGATCACATTTTGGGTCTTTGGCTTTGTGGCCTTGCGGGATATTTGGCAATTGAGTAACAGGACACGGAAGACAACAATAGGACTTGCAGAGGACATTGGAGTGGGACTGTTCTAACAGGAATGAAAGACTGTTAGTGAGGAAGGGAAAGATGGAGGTGGTGAAACAAACACTGACTATCTGAACAAGGGTGAAATGAAGCCAATGTATATCAGTGCTTAGAGCACCAAAATACATTAAACCACATCCAAACAATGAACGGTGCGAGTACGGGGGTTGAACCAAGTATTAGGTTACTGTTTGGGCTAAAACTATGTAATAGTTACTTTTGCGAAAGTAATGGTAATGATCCAAATAGCCGATCTAGTGACTCTGACAAGGTCTAAAGATGGCCAAGAGGGTTTTTATGCGACAGGGGTGGTGGAGTAGGTCCTAAGACTTTGTTATCCGTTCAGTGTTCTCAATATTCCTTATAGTGTCCCGTGTTCTATCAATCTGTTTGCCTGTTATCTGTATGAAACCCGATATGAAACCTGATACGACCCGATACGACCCGATATGATTCTGGTTTCCTTAAGGTTCTGGCACTTTAAACAGATATGATCCAACAACCAACAGTATATCAACCGAGAATAACAAAAAGAACAAACAAGTTCCTATTGGTACCCCGAATGAATACAAGACTTCCTCCGACGACAATTCCAGCAATGCTGTGTACGGCTAGCAAAGAAGGGGTGGATTCACTGACTTTCCACTCGAAACCTGCCTGTATTTATACAAGAATTATACATCACATGATAAAAGAAAGGAATACTACAATCAGCTCATTCTGGTATATACAGATAAACGGACCTAGTCATTAAAAGATCCAGGAATCATGAGACACGGTTAAACGGTTAAATACGAGCTCTATCCCGAGAGCCAGACATCTATCTTTCTGTTTTGGGTGTTGCCATCATATCTTGATGGACTTGATATCTTTAGACGTGCCAAGCATGGTATGTCCAGATAAATTGTGGTAGAGATTGCCCGGGCCAACCAGCTTTGCTCCATAGCAATTATTAATCTGGTTGTCCTGTATCTCTGCCTGATGACACCTTTGTCACCCAACACATCCCGCGGTCAAAGTGTTGATACGGAGAATTCCGGTATCTAATCTCTGTCAGCTATCTCCTGATGTTCGGCCCGGATGCCTCACTTGGCATGTTTCCTGCAAACACGATCCCCAATGTTCCCCTGACGCGTCCTTTGACGTGTTTATGGTCTGAATGGATGATGTGTATGTATTATGTCCTTGATTATGACGCGCAATACGCTGAAAGGGTTGCTCAGGTTCAACGGTCTAAATATGCAACTGCCAAAATCCCCCCTATCGAACGACTGAGTTACACCTAACTCACAAAGTGAGATTAAGCACGACTAAACCGACAATAGACAGACTCCAACACCAACACACTCCCTTAATGACCTTGATGCACTGACGAGATTCGGGTGTTTTTGGACACAAGTATAGGTCCAAGGAAACCACGAGTAAATGTATTTGTCACGAAAGTATTCAACTCCCATTCCCCAGGGTGGCTAAGTCTCAACTAGTTTCTTGAAGTGGCGTGCAAGACACAACCTGAATTTATTGGTTGGTTCCCAACATGGATTTAAGTTTCCCAACTATGCAGATATAACGGCTCTAGACCGGCTTGTTTTTGGTGGACTATTAATCCGGTGGGCTGTTTAGACTCGGTTGTTTGGCTCGCGCCTTATTCCAATTCTTTGGCTCACGCCTTATTCCACTGACTTGGCTCGCGCCTCAAACTTGCTTGGCTCGCGCCCCGTAACTATGGCTCACGCCTCAAAACACACACAATGGCTCACACCTCGGACTTGGTATGGCTCACGCCCCGTAACTGACACTTATAAATCCCACTGATGCTATTCCAAAACTGAACTTAAATTCTGAGACTAATTGACAGCCAAAGATTCAAGCCTAAACTTCAACTCCGTACGCAAGGGCTGTATTGCTCCTCACTTTCTGGGGTCTGGTTCAGTGCCGTCCTCCCTAGTTCTGCCCTCCTTATACACTGTACAAAAACTATTACATGTGCGTGATTACTAGGCTTTGGGTATTCTACTTAATTAATTAGCCTGAAATCGGTATCAGCGGAGTGCGTTCTGGCGTTCCTATTCGCTACTTGAGCCCTCCTATATGTTTGTCTAATGACTCCCGTCGATCAGGGGATTATATGTGTAATTGGTCCCCTGAATAGGGTAATTGACCCATATCTTCCTCTGTGGTAGATGCCTCAACTTCTAGTATCGTTGACTGGATTGTATGGTTTAATACCTTTCCAATGATACCCCAGATGCCCTTAATCGGTATCCAGAAACACGCAGTACAAGCTTCATCCGGTCTGCGGCTTATCGGGTGATCACACTGTCGCGGATCCGGTGTATAGGAGTAGTAATTATAGGTCCAGGCCTTGATCAAGTGACCCATCGCGTTGCGTCGGGTAAGCCAAAGCCGTGTAAACAACTAGGTGTTTTTCCCTCCCGAATAAGGTTCCCAGCGTGCCAATAAATGCCAGAGGTGGATAATATGATTCTCCCTTTGATAGTGAGCATTGCTTTGCCTTCCCACATATAGAGGGTGTTTCAGGACTTTGATGTATGGGCTTTGAGCCTTAATCTCGATTCAACCCCCAAGTGTCCCAAGGGTGAAGTTTCCAGGAATAAGCTTGTTATTGCCAGTTTAAGATGATAATGCAATTTGGCTCTTGGTTGCATGTCTGGAGCCCACACCAACCTCTGGATGAGCGCTGAATGTCATGCATTCGTAAAATTTGAGGTTTCGCAAATTTCGCGGCTTATCAACGCGTCCCAATTCGATCAAATGGTTGGACTTGTACTTTCGAGAAAGTCCACCGTAGCCTAATAAGTCGTTGACTCTCGTGGTATTGGTGACTTTATAGATCTTTACGATGTCCCTTGCTTCAATGTGCCTTTAGCCAACAGCTCGGACCTCACTAGGGCTCAATGGGCAAGATATCAAATAAACACTTGTTATACTTTGGTAAGTTATAACAAGAACACTAAAATTGATAAATTTCATGTGTTGGCAATTTGCATGCTTATCAGTGGGAAGAGAGATGTTCATGCGGCATGGATTTGATAAATGATTTTTTTTAAAGTCCAAGTTTTAAAGTTCCGCATGGCTTCTAACAGGGTACATGGATGGAAGCCTTCTATGTGCAGCAATAGAGGAGGCTGGGTTTACCAGAGAGCAGACATTCGACAATAGATGGAGATCGTCCATGTCGCTCTATAAAGATCCTCGGCTATATGGTGCTCTACCTCGTGACCTAGGCTCGAATCCAGTCTGTCTATGAAGGTAAACCTGTCAATAGACAGGCTGGTCAATCTGCGTTTGAATTACTGATGCAATTAAATTGCCCGAGTTGGTTATTTTTTTGACAGGGCAGAGTGGTCAACATCAGCAAAAATCAAGCAGGCTACTGAGCACAATTTAGCTAAAATAGCCAGGATAGCACCGTAGCTATGTCCCCGATCTGTAGCGACAAATAGCATGCCACCAAGAGCTATGGAATGCTATGGTGCTTTGATAGCTATGCATGTGATTATAATGCCATGATAGCGGTGTAACATCAGAGGTCTCTGTAGTAGTGCTGCATAGTAACAAGACTCCAATGTATCAAGGCACAGGTTTACAGAAAGTGGCAAGAAAAAGGATAAAATAAATCAGAATAAATACAATATATAGTACGAGTTTCTACTCAGAATCAGAGGGGCCAAGCTTGCCTTCGCTCTCGGCCGCCTCCTCCTCATTGTACTCCTTATCGGCCTCATCCAGCGCAGTCCGTGAGAGCCAATACAGATGCCACAGGGGTGATGGGCTGGGCTCCCAAATGGAAGCTGAAGCAAAATGAGCGTGTGGATGGGGAAAGTTCGAAGGAGACGCACCGCCCATGGTTATGCATGCGGGTCGAGGCACTTGAGGTGCTCCTGGTAGACCGAGTGGTGTTCGGCAGATGTGAATGGGACATGTCAACAGCACCCTCAATCTGGAAAGAAGTTAGCCAGGGTCCAGATCCAGATAAGCGGCAGAATCTAGGGCAGTGTTTAATGCATATTGAATAAGTAAAAGGATTGACATGGACCTGCAACAGAGGAAGCCATGTAGGTGGACGAAATGAACACAGAGGCCCAATAGACAGCGGTAGCTTCAATGAGACCCAAGATGTGGCAGAGGACCCCAGTAAGAGACTCAGATCTTTCGCAGAGCACCAGAACCAGCTCATAGAGTTTCACGAAGCCTTCCTAGACAGAGAGACGACACAAGGAGGCAGGGATGGGGAAGGGGGAAGTGAGAAGGAAGAAAGAGACGAACGCCGTTTGATGAACCAAATCCATCAATCACGCTATCGATGGCGTGATCGGTCGGGGTTTAAACGGACTTAAGAGCAAGATGCCATCGAGAGATTGAGTGTAACGTTGTAATACCCTTTTCCATTCAATTGCAGATTTTTGTCTGTGGACTGGAACACTCTACCTTGGTTCCACTTTAATTTTTAATTTTTTCTCCACAATTCGGATGAGTAAGCAGAGTCCGTTGAATGACTTGTAGCGTGTGAGCACGAGCTTGGTCACAAAATATCGATGTGTTCTTATATGATTTGTGCATTGTGCTGTATCTCCGATAGATGAATTTGGTGATGGGTGAAAGCCCTGGCTGAAACCCCATGGGGCTTTCCAGCACAATGTGGGGATCCTGGGACAGAATGTCATAACACAGTTATTGTTGAACAGTCAATGTTGTCTTGTTACTCGTTACCTATGTCGGCGAGCCCGGCGTTCAGTCCCCACTAATGTTATTTGTTTTGCATTTGCCAATTCGACTTACCGACCAGTCACGGTTCGTTTTCTTTCTGTGGCAGGCGCAAAAAATCAGGAGTGTTCAGTACCCTTATCACCGGCCGATGACCCAGAAATACAGAGCTCACCATGTTGAACAGCATAGCTATATTACTAAATGTAGTTGTTGGTTGGAGCTATCACTCACTTTGTAGCACTTGAATGTGCCATAGCTATTGATGCTATCAGATGCTATTTTGATGTCTATAACTAACCAGCCAGGTTTTTCCCACAGACTTTTTCCTGATGAAGCGTTCGAATCCCGGCCATGATCCTTTTCAAAAACCAATTCTCCTGAGTCACCCTCAGCAAAATTTCGAGTTCTGGAAGGTTCCGAGGGCCTAAATAGTATGTTAAGGGCCTCAGACACCTCTACCTTAGCACAGATTATCACTAAGACTTAGATACTGTACCATTTTGACCGGATGTTCAGTCACTAGGTCACAGCTGGGCTGAACTGAACAATAACTTTACATGTCCCGGGTCACCGAGAGGGCTGAACAATGGACCATTTTTCCGAGGATTCACTTTTTGACTTGCCAAATTGACTTGCGCCAGCGCGGATTGACTTGTATTGACTTGTGCGGGGATTTCCGGTGCGCAAGTCAATTTGTCGCCCGCACAAGTCAGCATGCTTACGCGCAAGTCAATTTGTCGGCAATGACTTGGGCACATTCTGGCAATCCCAAGGTATTTCCCGCTACAGTATAGCACCTGGTATGTCCACAATATTGTCACATACGTTGTATAGCATTGATTTTGCCGTGTTTACGCGGTACCTCTGAGATCTTCGACATCATACGAATTGTTCTGTCTCTTATTGTAGAATAGTTGGTAGGATTATATTGACTTGTGCGGTGCCAGTGCTCTACATGACCTCAAGGTACACACACCAACTGCTGGAATGATTGGAAATGCTGGTCTAACAGGCATTTTAGAAATACCGTGCACGCAAGTCAGTTTGGTCACTTACGTAACTTGCAAGTCAGTTTGTTGGCCGTGACTTGACTACATTCTCGGCATCCTGGATGCCATCTTCCCAGATAAAGGTTACCAATGTTATGTGAAAACTCTCTCTTCCAAGTTGTAGAGCTGTGCAAAGATTGTCTGTTCATTGGGGTGATATCTTTAACATTACATCAATTCTGAGGATGTGCACCATCCAATAACTGGTCTTTATTCTCCAGTATGATAGCCCATACACACTTCCCAGACTGGGCCGGAACATACGCACCTCCCACCATGCTGTCGTATGAAAGAAAATAATATACAGTGACCGAAGGTGATACCTGTCCTTCACCTGGAGGAACGAACCGGGTAGCAAGGTGGGCATTGCTGAATATATATGTATGCCTTTTGGACACCCATATGTTGGGAACAGCATAACTTGCATATCTTGTGTGTGCAAAATGACTTGTGTGGGGATTTTGTTGCGCAAGTCAATTTGTCGCTGCACAAGTCAACATCCAACCGGACAAGGCAGACATTTCCGTTATATACCTATGCCTTTTGGACATCCATATGGAGGCAACAACCTAACTTCC
Organism: Mycena maculata; assembly: GCA_029448575.1. Classification (NCBI taxonomy): domain Eukaryota; kingdom Fungi; phylum Basidiomycota; class Agaricomycetes; order Agaricales; family Mycenaceae; genus Mycena; species Mycena maculata. The sequence continues at coordinate 49,041 of JARJLG010000178.1, forward strand.
ATATCTTACATTCGCAAAATGACTTGTGCGGGGATTTTGGTGCACAAGTCAATTTGTCGCCCGCACAAGTCAGCAAACTTACATGCAAGTTAGTTTGAAGACGGACATTTCTGAATATATAATGCCTCTGACTTTTGGACACCCATATGCTGGTAACAACCTTACATATCTTTGCATGCGCAAAATGACTTGTGCGGGTATTTTGATGCACAAGTCAATTTGTCGCCCGCGTATTGACTTGTGCGGAGATTTCCGGTGCGCAAGTCAATTTGTCGCCCGCACAAGTCAGCATGCTTACGTGCAAGTCAATTTGGTCACTTGCACAAGTCAGTTTTCCCAACACCAGAAATGGAATACAGTGATCTGCGCACTTTTTTTCTTGCCTCACCAAAGTAGTCACCCAAGTTATTCCGCATGTTTCAGCGACTCCAAAGTCTCTTCGGATTCGGGGCAAAGCCCCCGGAGGCCAAACCCAATCCACCTCCTTTGCCCCCTCGACCGGGCCCTCCCCCGCTCCCAGGGAACAAACCACACCAGTATCCTCGGGCCCCAGCCGGGTCAGCCCTGCCGTCTATGCATCAGCCCGGATCCGCTGCCATGGACCAGCTGATTCCTCCGGCCACAGAATTCTACAATTCGATCATGGGCTCAGTTCCAGGTATGTATCTCGACAAGATATTTTTTGCCACCTATTAATCACCCATTAATCACACAACCTTAGGCCAACAACCTGCAGAGATTCATGGCTACAACACCCCTGAATGGTCGGGATTCTGGAACCATCCCGGGAATGTACCTCTATTCGCGCAGAATCCAGCCCCCGGGCCCATGCCACCGCCCTTCCATCCGTACTCCTATTTTCCACCACAACCAGCCACAGTGTATGTACCCGGAAACGGTATTCAACCACCCATGATCCCCGCTCTTCCACCATCATGGCCACATATCCCAAACGTCAATCCTCGTATGCCATCTGCCGTCACTCCAGCTCCTCTTTCCATACCAGTTCTTGCCACCAGTCACCCCGAAAACACAGATGCGCCGTTGTATCAATGGCCCAATGGTGATGTCAAGTTGGAGTGCACTTATGGTCAGGAACCTGTTGGTTGGGATGACCAGGGTTGGAAGTGGCGATCATCTGGCTCACGCAGGAAGGGGGTACCAGAATCGGCCACTAACGTGGACAAGCGACTCTGTTTGGGGGTATTCCGCTGCGGTTGTACTGATAATACTGGCGCTCCATCTCGTTTTTTCCGCCCCAAAAGTGCGACCAAAGCACGCAACAGGCAGCACACAGAAACGTGTGATATCTGCCGCACGAACTTGGTTCACATTCCGTAAGAAGCCACACTTACATACTACAGGATTTTGGATGACGAACAGAATCCCAAGGTTGTACGCCATCATCTTGGGCGTCATGATCATCCTCGCCCACCATTGACGAAGCTCTCGGCCAGCGAAGCTGAAGCCCTGGATCTCCAGGTTCGACAAAATCCCCAAGCAACTGCCCAGCAGCTTCGTGTCGGTGCTGGCGCGACTCAGCTCCCACTTGGTGCAATTAATCCCATTCTCTCGAACCCCCGGAAAGCCCGTCACGAGGTCGAGCAAAGCAAAGTGCGCCAGGATATCATTCCAGCCGCCACTCGTAACAGCGGCTTCCAACTACTTGAATCATTCTCAGCTCTTAAAAACTCCTTCGCCATTCCGTGGATCGTCGAGGCCGAGCTGCTTGGCCGACAATACATTTGCATGCAAACTCCGTTTATGCGCGATGTCCTTCTGCGCGACTCTGTTCAGTCTTGGCATGCGGAGAATCTGGAAGCCGAGAGCGGCCGCCACGGTGTCATTACGGATGGGACCCACAATTTCTTTAAACAGGGAATCCTCCTTACGTCGCTGGTGTTCTCGCCCATTCTCTTCCGCTGGGTTGTTGTCCTGTACACGTGGATCGGGAGTCAGGATCAGGAGCACCACATCCCGCATTTCAAGCAACTTGTTCAGGTCATCGCCGAAATCTGCACGCGCGGACTGGGGTTTGACTTCGATGACCGCCTTTTTAGTGCTGTATGATTGTTCCTTATCTTTGCCCATTTCACGGTACTAAATACCCTCGAAGATCCTCGACTTTTCAAATGCACAGCGGAACGGATTTATCGAGGCGTTCGTCAATTACATGTGCTCTCGGATTCCCGGTTGGAACGAATTGAGCGTGAAAAGCCAAAAGTCCGAGCGTGCGACTCTTCGGTCCCGGGCTCAGACATTGCTCATCGGGTGTAAAGTCCATTGGCGACGGTCAACGCACAAGATCAAACAGGTCGTTGGCCTCAAATTCCAGTTTAGGTTTGAGGGTCTGATCACCATTCTTGAGGCGGAGAGTACCACACCCGCCGAATTTTTACAGGCCGTGCATGACATTCATCGCGAATTTCCGGAGGTTCGACCCTGGCTTTCGTGGTGGATCCTGCCTGGAAATGGGGGCATGATTTTCCCAGCGATGCAGAGAATGTCGCCTGAGCTACGTGCCCAGCTCCCCAGCTCGACAAATGGGGCCGAATCCGCCCACAACCTTCTGTACCGTGGCGCAGGAAAGCACCATGATATCTGGGAGGGTGTACGTCGCTTGTATTGTGTTCAACGGGAGACGGAAATGCTTTATGATGCAGTTCTCGGTGTGTGGATGAAATCATTATCATCGCATCTACTCATCAGTTTTGTCCCACGTAGCGGGCCATGTTCACGCCAGATTCCAGGGCGCAAAACCGCAACCCATGTCCCGCATCAGTCACACGTGGTATGAGAACGACGGCCGTGCTCCAGATACACGGGAACGGCTTGCCGCAGTGGAAAAGCTCGAAGCTGACCTGATTGCCCAGAAGTCCAGTCTCAGCCAGGCAGAACGTTTTGTTGCCGCCAATTTAATGATAAACTCCACGGGGGAAGCGGGCTCCGGGAAACAGCAACAACCTGACACTCGACTGCTTCAATCGTACAAATGGGATGCGAACTCCTGTTACATTGATGCTCCAATGGAGGCATTCTTCCGTGCATTTGTCTCCATGTCGGATGCCGTTCGAACGGACTTCCTGCGGCGGATTCGCACCGAGTGTCAGGGCACGGGTTTGCAAGACGTGTTCGAGCACTTCTGGCTCCGTGGCTTGCATGCTGGTGTTTTACACGACAAACAGAAAAGGGACAATATAAAAGATAGCCGCAACAAATTGATCATGGCGCTGGACGCAGGGCAGCGAAACGTTGAAACGGTTGCTCAGGTTCAACGGTCAGAATAATGCAACTGCCAAAATCCCCCCTATCGAACGACTGAGTTACACCTAACTCACAAAGTGAGATTAAGCACGACTAAATCGACGGTAGACAGACTCCAACACCACACACTCTTTTGACGACCAAGATACACTGACGAGATTCAGGTCTTTTTGGACACAAGTGTAGGTCCAAGGAAACCACGAGTAAACGTATTTGTCACGAAAGTATTCAATTCCCGTTCCCCCAAGGATGGCTAAGTCTCAACTAGCTTTCTCGAAGTGGTGTTCAAGACACAACCTGAATTTATTGGTTGGTTCCCAACATGGATTTAAGTGTCCCAACTATGCAAAGATAACGGCTGTGAACCGGCTTGGTTTTGTGGGCCGTTTAGACCCGGTTTTGTTGGCTCGCGCCTTATTCCGACAATGATTGGCTCACGCCTCAAACTTGCTGGCTCGCGCCCCGTAACTATGGCTCGCGCCCCGTAACAATGGCTCGCGCCTCAAACTTGCTGGCTCGCGCCCCGTAACTATGGCTCACGCCCCGTAACAATGGCTCATGCCCCGTAACTATGGCTCACGCCCCGTAACTATGGCTCGCGCCTCAAACAAAGTCTTATTCCGAAACCGCACTTAAATTCCAAGGCTATTTGACAGCCAAAGATTCAAGCCCAAACGTCGACTTTATGTGCAAGGGCTTTATTGCTCCTCACTCTCCGGGTCTAGTTCGGTCCTTTTGTTATTCCAAAACCAAACTTTAATTCTGAGGCCTGTTGACAGCCAAAGAGTCAAGCCCAAACGTTGACTTTGTGCGCAAGGGCTTTATTGCTCCTCACTCTCCGGGTCTAGTTCGGTGCCGTCCTCCCTGGTTCTGCCCTCCTTATATACTGTACAGAAACTGTTACATACGCGTGATTACTAGGCCTCGGGTATTCTACTTAATTAATTAGCCTGTGATCGGTATCAGCTGCACGCGCTCTGGCGTTCCTAGCCTCCTAAATGTTTGTATAATGACTCCTTAAACCCCTCATGGATTAGGGGTTTATATGTTCAGATATCCCCTGAATAGGGTAATTGGCCCATATCTTCTTCTATGGTCTGTCCCCCAACTTCTGGTATCGCTAGTTGGATAATATAGGTTGTTCCCTTTCCAACGATACCCCAGATGTCCTTAATTGACATCCAGGAATATACAGTACATGCCTAATCCTGGTCGGCAGTTTATCCGGTGATCGACAACCCTTTGTCGATCAGGGGATTATATGTTCCACTATTCCCCTAAACAGGGTAATTGGCCCATATCTTCCTCTGTTGTGTGTGCCCCGACTTCTAGTATCGCTAGTTGGATAGTATAGCTTATTCCCTTTCCAACGATACCCCAGATGTCCTTAATCAACATCCAGGAACACATAGTATGTGCTTAGTCCCGGTCTGCGGCTTATCGGGTGATCGCGTCCTCACGGACCTGGTGTTTAAAATAGCAATATTGAGTCTAGGCCTTGATCCTGTGACTTGTCGTGTCGCGTTGGATAAGCCAAAGTTGTGTAATCAACTCAGCATTTCCTCCCGAATAAGGTTCCCAGTGCCCCAATAGATGTCAGAGGTGGATATTATGATTCTCCCTTTGGTAGTGAGCATTGCGGTTGCCTTCCCACGTATAGAGGGTGTTTCAGGACTTTGATATTTGGGCTTCAAGCCTTAATCCGGATCTGACCCCTAATGATCCAAGGGTGCCGTCTCCTGGAATAAGCCATAGGCGCCAGTGTTTAGGATGATAATGCAATATGGCTCTTGGTTGCACATTTGGAGCTCATGCCAACCACAGGATGAGCGCAGAATGGCATGCATTCGTAAAATTTGAGGTTTCGCAAATTTCGCGGCTTATCAACGTTAAACGTCTTATTCAAACGAAATGGGATGGGGGACCACTAGTTGCGGGAATGCCCGGATGCGCCAGGACCTGGCCGACTAAAATGGTTCAAGTAAGTGGGATCCTTTCTGGCAGAATTCTTCAACTTCTGACCGTCTTCATAAGACCGACACTACTCCGCGCATTCAGCAGTATTTTGCATTACGGCACAAGCTGAAGTACATCTGTGCTTCAAATCACACCACAGAGAATATCCATCCCCAGGTCTCGTTCGAAGTCCCGATTCATAGGGAAGACTTGGCTATCGCGCAGGCATATATATTCCCAGGCTTCGATTGCCCTTCACTGGCTGATCACCTCATGCACTCGATCCCTCGGGAGCGTGTTGGGACCACACAGAATCACTCTGGGGCGCATATCCATAATGTTGAATCGTCCATCTTATGTCCTCATGCTGGGTGCCACGACGTTCAGGCCCAGCTCATCTATTCCAACCGATTGGCCTCTCCTCCTGCGCATTGCACCTGTCTTCGCAAGACGAGTTGACGGAGTTGACGACACACTCAAGGACGTTTTCTGCCCCCTGACACTCAACCTCGGACCAGATATCGAATATGAACTCATTTCCCGTGTCATTTATAGCGGAAGCCAAGCGGCGGGGGCTGTGGGTCACTACACCACTCAAACCAGGATCGGCAATAAAGCTTACATCTATAATGATCTCCTGCGCGATGGGGCCTTGGCTGAACTCGGACCGTTGTATCTGCTGGAGGAGTTCAATCCGAATGTTGCCTACATCATTTATTTGCGACGATCCCGCTCAGCTGTAAGTTGTATTCCATTATCATGGGTGTATCTCAATTAAATTATTGGTGCCTCAGATCACTACAAGATCGAAAGGGGACATTCAGATAGACTGCGCGAAGATCCCGGCCATGCCGGCCCCAATTACCATCGACGACGACGACAATGAGGTACAAAGTATGCTGGTTGAGGATGATGACGAGATTTCCGGACTGATACTAGCTACGCTCGGCGACCCTGGGACACCCTCAAAATCGCCTGCAATTGAATTCGGTGACCCAAGTCCAGCCAACAGCGACTCTACCAGCTCTACGACACCTTGCCCGATTTTCTGCCATGGATGTGGCGATATTTCCGCGGGAGATTCCCTTCCCGATCAGGTCCAGTGCGAGAAGTGCAGATTCTGGTCGCACATTGACTGTCTTCCTGATTCGGTCGACTGGGATTCCACCGATGTTGAGTTCATTTGTGCGCGATGCAAGCCGCGTGAAAGCCCGAACCTGTATGATTTATGTCCTTCGCAACGTTTCACTTTTTCTGAGTGCAACAATATTGCAGATTTGATATTAACGAGATTGTTATGCTGCCATTTCCGGGCAACAAAAATTGGAGAGATGATGGTGTTCCTGCACGGTTCATCAGTCGCGCCGAGCGCAGTGCCGGCACCGTACGCGAATACAAATTCCGGTGGCTGGATTGCAACGATTGGCCGGGTCGAGATGACGCTCTTCCGCTCCTCATCCCTCAAACATACCAGCAAAGTCGTGAATTCTGTGAAGCCGTGACAGGGGTTGTTCTGAAGTCGAGCCAGGTGTGCATTATTTCTAATTGGTTGGCCACAAAGATGCTAATTCGGCAAACAATTAATTAAGATTGGAAAGATTCGCCTCCCAGCCTATTTAAGGCCGGAAATTTCGACCCCCACAGACCATCCCCTCGTTGCTATTTTCCATCATCGATCCCTCATCTGGCCGTATTTCTCGCGCGTTACCCGATGGACCATCCCGTGGTGCAGTGTTACGAGCAATACTTCTCAAACAGACAAGAGAGTGCTCGAGACACAGAAGCGGAGCACTGGCTCATCAGTCTTCGCCTGTCCCCGACACCGGGCCTGGAGTCTTTAATGCAGCCCCCGATGCAGGAACTTATCCGGCGGCGTGTGCGGGGAATCCCGATCGCCGAGAGAAAACGGCACGTTTTTTCTATTGGCTCTGCACTGCTGCAACTACTCGCAATTCAACATCAACTTGGGGAGCAGTTGAACTTGAATGGTGATACCATGCGGGACCTTTTGGACGGAGCAATAATCCCGTGCAGGTTGGATGGCTCCGAGGCATTAGAGGCCATGTTCCTTGCCACTGATCCACTCGAATTGAAACACAAAAGAGGTTGGGACCTTAACCGGTTCAGCAGCCACCTGCTCCGATTCAATTCCGACCATACAATCTACGACCCTTCCCTTTCCCCGCCAACCTTCAAGCGCATCTGCCCATCGTCCGATGTTCCACTCGATCCCATTGTGTTTGACGTACCGCCCTCGGCCGTGCGTCCAGACGCCCCAATCCCACCGGCATCGGAACAAGCCAAGAGGAGCAATGACGGTGGTTTGTCTGAGGAGCCGGCAGCAAAACGTGGGAAGCAAGGGAGCAACTCGGAGGATAAAAATTTAGCAGACGGTGGGGGCAGAACGTCCAAAAGAAGTCGACGTCCCAAGGCATCGACACAGCAGACTGGCTCCCGTCGAAGTACCCGTCTCACACGGCCGTAGACATGTGGTAGCTCCTTGAAATGAATTACCTGGGTTCCTTGGGCTTCACAGGCATTCGTTATTGAAGCTAATTGTTTTTCTCGGCATTTTTGGGCATTTTAAATGGTAGACGAATAGGTGAGCGCGGCGATGGCGTGGGCAACGATGATGGCATCAAACGTCGATCAAACGTCGACGGCCGCTGCCGAGCGTGCCGTAGAGGAGCCCACTGCGACGACAGAGCCACAAGAGATATTTAAGAAGGTGGAGGAGCAATTTTATTTGAGTGGTAGAGTTGGCTGTAAGCGAGCGCAAGCACAAGTCAACGCCCGCACAAGTCACGCAAGTCAACCCACCCAAATTTAAACTCCGCTGGCAGCGCAAGTCATTTTGCCAAGTCAATCTGATATCCCTCCCATTTTTCCTCTGCCTACTAGTAGCCGTCAAAACTCAAATTTTTCTCAGCCACCTACATTCCAGTTCCGCAAACCAACTACCACGGGCGGCATGGAACACTCTGCATTCTCCGCTTGTTCTGCGCCATCAAAATACTCAGAAAGCATTGATGGTGCGATTTGATGGATTTGGTTGATTGATGCCGTGACCCATCGCATCTTTCTTCTCTTCTCCCACCTCCCTCCCCACTCTCCCTTCTGTGGTCTCGACTTGGTGTCTCTTGAGGCTGTCTGCAACTTTCTGAGCTCGTACTGAGGTGTTCTGCACAAGATCTGGGCTACCTCCAGGCTCCCTGGCTACTGGTGTGGTGATGTCTCTTCGTGTTTCAGGGCTTTCTACTAGGTTTTGAATCTGTGCATGTCTCTGCGTTGCGGCTGCTCCTGGGGTTTGTAAAAGTCACTATTAACCGGTCAAAAGGATGGGTGGGGCGGGATGGGGTGGGAGGAAGGCAACTGGATTAGCTAATATGTAAATCAAGTCTCCTGCCTCAATCTACGGCCTCTTTTTTTCCCCATGATCTGCCGCATTCATATCCATGTATATTTCACGATATGCCAATATGACGAGCCGCTGTAAGATGCATCAGAATAGGATGTCCCATCAATCTCATTTATTTTGCTCGATTCCAATATTTTGTGCACGATTAAATAGATGTATGCTCGATTTTTCGAGCCATATCGTTCTAAATCGTGGCATCAAAGTTGGCTCTTTTCCCCTCGATTTCCCAACATGGACTTCTCGCTGGGCCGGAACACTTGACGGCGAAGCAGTGGGAAAAGATCACTGATTCCCAGCTGAACCTCGGAGGTCTATACCCACTCCCACTCTTCTCGTCGATACTCCCGCAGCGATCCGTAAAATTTTCCTTTGTGATTTGTCAAACGGTTATCTGCGTCTGATCTGACCCAATATGGAAGTCTCGACCAAATTCGAATTATTTGAACTCTAGGACATTGTATTCCTACCAGGGGTTTTACAACAGTTCATGAGGTACAAAAGAGATTTAAAGCGCCCCCGTGCGATCTGGACCACTTCGAAGCCCACAAAACTTTTAGTAGGGGGGGGGAATTGGCCTCAACGGCCGGACCAACCAACCAGCCCCCGGTCCGGTATTCACCCCCTTGCGTGTCTGTCACCGTCTCGATGTCTCCAGGATCATACCTGATCCGACTCGGCCATGGGAAAGTGATGTGGTCCCGGCCCGCTGATTGGGCTCATCATCGGGGTCTGAGGCCCTGAAAAGAGGCGAATACAAAATTGGGACGATCAAGCGGTCTTTCGAGGTGTTACATTGACCTTTTTGGGCGGATGGGTTGCAGATTACGATAACGAAGTTCAGGAGTTTTTGAATGTTGAAATGAACGACGCGGGAATAACCGGCGCCTTCTCATCCGACTATACCCGATTTAGGGTCAGGTTTAAAAAAGATTTCAATTCGGGCATAATTCCATGGCAAGTTTCAATCGGATTCAGAGAGATTGAGAATGAAATTAAAGCTTCGCACAATCTGACACTCCCCCGGGTCCTGACTTACTATCAGCACTAGCATGGACCCGTGCTTCGCAACGGAGAAATTGATCACGATGGATAGATTGAAAGTAAAAACATTTCGATAGCTACTCTACGACAGTGCAAGTAGATAGTTTTGGTGTTGTATCAAGAAAGGGCTTCAGAGCACGACATTTTCGATGTAAAAGCAATGTAGCAGTAGTAAGGAAAATTCAGGATGTCGTCGCTGGGGAAGGGGAAGACGGCCCAGCGGAAGAACTTCCATCTCCACCGCCGACTTCGGAGCCAGCAACTTTCTTGCGCTTGACGTTGTTGATGGGAGTGTCGTACGACCAACGCTTGCGGGCCTTGTTGGTCGGGGCAGGGGTCGGAGCTGATAAAGAGTGAGAGATAAGTCAGAAGGATTGATAGATACCAGACGCACTGAGAGCAGGTGCTGGACTATCTCCAGCAGTATTTGCCGCCGTCACCTGGGTTCCCAAGAACGCGATGTTTTCGACATTGATACAATAGAAGTCCTTGATGTTGTCGTCGTCGAGCTTAGAGGTGACCCCAGTGAGGTGGCCGGTCACCATCACATAGCGCTTGTTGTAGGGAACCGGCTTCTTGACGTTGTCATAACGGCGCGAGTCAGGGATGATGCAGTTGGTGGCGAAGAGTGACCTAGAAAATGACAGTGAATAGGGTACAAAAGGGATGAAGTTGGGGAGACTGACTTGGCCACCGATCCCGTCGCATTTCTGTTGGCCTTCTGCATCTCCCTGAATGCAGCGGTGTATGGCTCTGCCATGACCGAGAACGTGGCCGTCGGGACGTCGACATTGAAAGCAGCACCGCAGATGTGAAGGTAGGGACGTTGACGGTAATCAATGTCGACCTCATCCGGGGCGCCGAGGTAGAACAGCTAAAAGGCATCATCAGCAAGTAGTTCGGGAAAATAAATAAACGCACAAATTGGATATCTCCAACCAAGGAGTATTCCTCGGCTTTGCGGTCCTCCGGTTCGGTGCCGGCAAAAACTTCGACGGAGGGATCCATTTGGGCGACCTGAATTGGACATTGTAAGATTTGCTGGAAACAATCGAAGCTTACTTACCGTTGTATACACGAAGTACAGACCTACTTCGGGAAAACCTTGGTCGGTACGGTTGAAGTATCGGAGGGAGGCCACGATGGATTCGCGGCCTTCAAGGCCAAGGTAGAAGCTGCCGTCGAAGACCAACCCCTTCCCTACAGTTTGGCGAGGGTTTTCGAGAATGGCGAGAGCCGTCATGCTGGCGTAGGAGGACGAAGACATGATGAGTGACAGAGAAACAGAAAAGAGCGGGGTGGGTGCCACTGGATAGTGCAATTGAGGCTTATATGTTATTCGATCCGAGCCGATCTAATTGGGATTCTCCGCGGCGGCGGCATCCAGGCATGCACCAGCCCCCCCAAAAAAAGCCAGCAGCGATTAGGGCGGGATATCGCGATGTCAAGATTCGACACAGCTGGTTTCGGGGGAGTCATTGAGGAAGCGAGTTAGTAGTGGCCAAGACACAGTTGTCGCATCGAGAATGCCGGGAGGGAGCTAGGAACAACGTGAAAATCGGAAGAGCTCGTTCAGGGATGCACCAGGTCCAGAAAAAAATCTAGCGGTGATTAAGGCGGGATATCGCGATGTCAAGAGTTGTCACTTATACATCCAGCCAGCTCCAAAGGGGAGCAGTTCATTGAAGTTTCCAATGGTCTGGGGTCCTCGACCAGACCGTAAAATCACATCGAGAGGCAGAGTCGAGACGCCAGAGGGTACAAAAGAGCTCATGTTTGGCCGTGTTGAAATCGGGAGTGAGCCTACGAACGGGAAATATTCTCTCTTCTGACTCTGCCGTTCGTATAACAGCCTTTGGACTCTCGGATCGATATTCAAACAGATCGTGTCTCGTACAAAAATATATCTACGTTCCACATCTCCCACACTGCCCGCTCGAGTCTAAGCCACTTTGACAATTAGTGAATCAACTCATTAAAAAAATGGCGACAGCTCACTCAATCAAGAAGGACCTCCGGATAGACGACATTGGTCGTTTCAGAGGCGAGACTGCTATCAGGAAGCAGGGCCTTGATACGCTGGCCCGACGTCGCTCTTGAAAAAGCAACGTATAATTGGCCGTGCGAGAAAACCGGAATTCGAAGATCCAGGCCGACAAATTTCACCGATTGACCCTGCGACTTGTTGATCGTCAAGGCAAAGGCCAGTCGGAGAGGAAACTGGCGCCGACAGAATTTGAATGCAAAATCTGTGGTGTTGGACGGTGTAAGAGAAACCCGGGGAATGAGAACGATGTCGCCGTCATAGTCACCGCTGACCAATTTGCATTCGAGAACTCTGTCGGACATGCGAAGCAAAATCATCCTCGTGCCGTTGCAAAGCCCCCGGGCTGGAGAAAGATTTCGCAACAGAATCAGGGGACATCCAATCTTGAGGGCAAGTTCACCAGGCGGTAGGCTTCCAGAATTCAGGGAGCGGAGGAACTCTACTGGGATGAGAGTATCATCCCTGCCTGGGCCATCTGCACCAGCCTCTTCAATGATCTTGTCCGCACTGAAGTAAGTCCGAGCATCCCCAGACATGGCAGTCAGTACGGTGTCGTTGATTTCGGAGACGTCGGCATTTCGCGGGGCAAGAATCATGCGGTTAAGGAAATAATGGGGAGGTGGAGGGGGTGTGCTAGAGATTCCTGGGTAAATAAATTCCGTGAGAGCGCGAGGACTGTCGCATTCCATCCCCGGACGCAATGTGACGGTGCCGTTAGCTGCAATGTTTCTTCCATGGCCAATATCAAGAAGCCAAGAGGCGAAATCATGTTCCTCTTGGCCCTCGGATTCCAGCCTCATATTGTGATGGAGTTTGAGGACTTCGACTCTGTCCCACAGAGGCGAACGGCAGATCGACGCACATACGATGTCTTCGCGGGAACCCTTCGGAACAACGGGAAGAATCTGTTGGAAATATCCGCCAAGAACAACAGTAATGCCGCCGAAAGGACGCTGGTCATTGAGAAGATCACGGAGCGTTCGTTCTAGGGCCTCCACAGCATGCCTATGTTGCATGCCGATCTCGTCCCAGATGATGAGAACCGTGCGTCGAAGCAAGTCAGCCCGTTGGCTGTTTTTGGGAATATTGCAGAACGACTCCGCGTTGAGACCGCCGATGGGGATTTTGAAAACAGAGTGTGAGGTTCGACCGCCTGGCATCAGCAACGCCGCAATACCCGAAGATGCAACACAAAGAACAATGTGCTCCTCACTGCGAAGGAGATGGCACACGGTCTTGTACACAAAGGTTTTTCCAGTGCCGCCGGGTCCGTTGAGGAAGTAGGTCTTGCCGGAACGCTGCCGAACCGACTCAACGATCTTGTCGAATGCAGCTCGCTGCTCAGGATTGAGCAAAGCCATTTGGCGTTCGGCACGCTCACGCTCATCATCTCGGTTGTAATCCAGCTGCTCTGCAATGAGTGGATTCATAACCTCCGCGTCCCAATCAATCCGCGGAAGAGGCATTGTTGGCCAATCTCGAAGCGAGCGACCAGACTCCTTTAGCAATTTATCGAGAAGAAATAGGCCGTAACCGTAAACATCTTCTTCAGTGGGATTACGACCCATAGTTTGCAGCCGCCGGGCCAGATCGTCGCATATGTGAGCATGGAATTCTGTCCACAGAACAGCTGGGCGTGTTGGCTCACAGAAGAGAAGGAGCGTGGCAAAGAGCTGGCGGAGCCGACTCCCTGTCTGCATGTGGGATGCCTCGGAAAGGCATTGGCGCCATTCACCATCATCCTCAAGCAACCCACGAGCGAGACATGCCTCCAAGAAAGTTGGGTGCACAACACCATTGTATGTCCGAAGATCCTTGAATGACATTGGGCCTTTCACTGCGGTCAAGAGGGTGCGGAGATAGAAACGTTCCCCTCCATTGGGAGGAACAAAGAACATGTGGCCAAGGGCAAATCCCTTCTGCCGTACGGCCCAGCGCTTTTCGTCCTTCCCGTCTTTCCAGGTGAAATGCTGCGGAAACTCTTGGTAGGTGTACTGGCGGGCAAGACGACCGAGTGCACCACGATCCGCATTGGCTTCGAAAAATGCGGTGAGACAGGTGCGTTCTGATGCTGCACGCTCGAGGAGGGACTGAGGGTCTTCACCAGCATTGAAAAGGACTAAATGTTGTCCAGGAAGATGGACCTGCGCACGAAATTAATTGAGGCAACGCAGGAGAAATGCGACATACCTGGAGACGAACGACGTTTGGGACCTGATCATGCATATCAAAGTGAAAGATGCGCCATGCTGACTCGGCGGCAGATATGTATCTGCCCTCGATCCAGCGTGTGATCTCGTCTCGCTTGTTGCGAACCTCCATGCCCGCGACGTCGCCACCCTTCTGAATGTATTTGAAGGCATACTTGAAGGAACCAAGTGAGACAGCACACTCGACATTTATGTGACAGTTGTATTTTGCTGAAAAGTACGGGTTGTACGGGAAAATCCATGAGTTGTCGACTTGGACTCCACGGACATCATACGCGCGACCATCATCGGGTCTGTAGTACTGGGGGTACCCGTTGTCGTCCATTAAAGTCCGATCCGTGAACGCCTTTGGGTAGCGCTTGGTGCACCGTCCGCCCTCCATGCAAGGGGAACGGGGATTTGCAGCACCACACGGCCCGTGAACCATGCACTTCTGCACTTCTTCACAGTTTCAAAGAGCAGAGGTTGGGTCTCGGGGTCTGGCCAACGTGCCCAGATGGCCGAATCGATGTCTTCGGGGGTGAGAAGCTTGTAACCCTGCTCGAAGAAGATAAGAAGATGGATGTGTGGAAGCCCACACTTCTGAAACTCGATGGCATAAACATATGCGACGGCACGACCGAAGACACCATTTTTATAGATGTCTGCAATGATAGCCTCCTTCTTGAGCTGGAAAGCTCGCGCAATCAAGTCGGGGCGGTCCGAGGGATATTGGCCTAAGAACAGCTCGCGGGTGATTTCGGGCCAGTCGGGATTAGTGGTAACAGTCATGAAAATGTCGACAGTGCGGTAGTATCGCGCGATGGCCATGGAATCCTGGAAGCGTTGGCCCATGTGTCGCGGACCACCGATATAGCTCGACGGAAGAACTACACGCTGCCCGAGATCGTTGAGTTCGAGGTTGTCGTCAGCAGCATGAATGGCATCCTCGAGCCCGCTGTATAACTCAGCCCGAAGGTTGGGCTGATTGAACCGCATGTATTGCAACCGGTTCTGGTCCGCAGATGCCCACATGTCCACCATGTATCGCTGCAGGAGTCGACACCCACGCAAGATGGTCGACGCCTTGTCTGCGCGCTGATGGAGGTGATACGCGACATATCGGGTTTGAGTTAAGCGGCTGGGATGATCCTTTCCTGGCTCGTGAAGCCTCAAGTCCGGATGCCAGCCGTTTTCGCCGTGGGGAAAGAGGATGACATAGTATAGAGGGGTGTAAGCCGGATGGAGGTCGCTGATTCGAAGTAGTGGCCCATTTCGTCGACGCAGAATGATGTCGCGAGGTTCTGTGTTAGGTTGGTTTGGTAGGATAACCGCGACCTCGTTAGCAGTTGGCAGATTGCCCCGGCGCGCATGAACGCCGGGCGCAACACGCAACCGAACTGATACATCGTCGGCTGGTTGTGCCGCTAGAACCTCGTGGGCGTGAAGAAACAGCGGCGCGTATTGATGATGTTCAGTGATTATCCGTTGCAGGATTTCCATCGTGTCGCGCTGCAGATTTGTGTTGTTCTCCATCCGATAATCCAGAGCTGCCTGTGGCTCATAGATATACAGCTGCGCATACACAGGCTTGTGGCCTTCGGAAGGCAGGAGGGCACCTGATTGATGGCAAAGTTCACCGTGGATGCGGAAGATGGGAGGCCCGCCACCGTTATTGATGGAATGGTCCTCAGTGACACCGAGCGACGTGAAGGATAGCGCGGTGTTATATTGTGCGATGTTCTTGCGGAACTCCTTGGCTTGGGTAGTGTTATCCACCAACAGTGCTTGGAGTTCCGCTGGTGGCTCTTCCAGACGCTCGACCACAACTTTACCATGGTTGCAACACATCCCATATTGCGGGTTTGTTTCCGATGATTTGGCGATTTTCTCGGCCATCCAATGAAGGGCCCCGCAATGTCGACACTTGACATCCATGCGGCCAAGATCGTGACGCGTTTCGGGCTCTGTGTACGGCCGGCGAGCTGGAGGGAGAGGACGCTGGCGACGGCGACGGCGAGGGCGAGCAGGAGGAGGTGATTGAAGCCGCTGATGTCCTATAATTGGAGACGGAGGACGATCAGGTGGAGGGGACGGGGGGTGTTGCAGTTGAGGACCATCTCCAAGTTCTGACCGATAGCTTTTAGCGAAAAGAAATGCACAGCACTGCGAAACATACCTTGTTCACGACGATGTGTAGCTGGGGGTGTCAGAAGCTGGTTATCATGGTTGCGGCCTTGTCCCGCTTGTTCGTGTTGCTATCGTTCCACTCGCAGTTGTTGCTGGTTTTCCTGCGCACGTTGTTCGCGATCCTCACGCTCACGTCGTTCACGTTCATGCCGCCTTCGTTGCCCCGCTTCGCGACGGTTTTCGGGTGCGTGCAGCTGCTGAGACTGGGATACTTGTGCAGCTGCCGCAGCCTGGTGTTCACGTTCCTGCCGTCGTTGCTGGTCTAAGGAACGTTTATTCGGAGGTAGCGACGGTCGTTGAGAGTCCGGGGGTGTCCCGACACCGGCGAAGACAGGCTGAAATGATCCAATGATCAGCAAGGTAGCAACAGAGGATGACAGGAAGATGTACCTGAGCAATGTGCCTGCGCATGGCAGGTGTTGGTGAGGGTGCACGGTTCTCATCGGTTCGATTTGCGGGGATTCTTCGTCGGCGGCGGCTTGGAGTGTCTTGCAGAGCCAGTTGCTGCTCACGATCGGCACCACGGTGAGCTGCACGATGCGATTCTAGGTCCCCCACCGGACGCGCTGAGGGAGCATTACCAACATCGTGCAATGGTAGGCCCGCGTAAAGTCGAGGCGGGCTGCGGTAAGGCGCGAGGTTTGCATGGATTCTTGCTTGGCGGATCCGCCGTTCATTTCGATGCGCAAGCGACGATGTTTCAGAGGGTGAAGACGGCGAACGCCTGTAAAATTAGGAGAAGGAACACGGAAAAACGCGTCAAGAACTCACATTTGCGTGAAAAAACCAAACAATACCACCCAAAGGATCCACCACAGTAGCAGAGAGCGCATATAGAGGCAGTAAAAATTGATGACCTGTTCAGTCAAAGGCAAAAGTCAGGGTGTCTCAGGAGTTCACGTTATTCAAAGCTTTTTTCGACTGGGACCCAAAGCAATACACACAGAGTTCCTGGGTTTGGGTTCCGTGACCAGGACTCAAGGAGATGCAAATGAAAGCAATGACATTAGTTTCTAGGGTGTAATTTACAGTGCTTACAGTGCATTTCAGCACAGAGACGCGGTTCGAGTACGTAGATAGTCGAGGTAGTCGTCATGGTCGATGGTCGAGCTCAAGAAAGGTCGGGTCATCCATGGTCATATAGTCAAAGAGCGAAGAGTCGATAGTCAAGAAGTCTAAGAAACGCGATGCGCGACGCGGCGAGAGTGGATGCGGCGCGTGAGAGGTGAGTCAAAAGAGAGCGCGGTGTTTGTCCCATGTTTGTCCCAGAGCCAAAGACGTCTTCTGATTGGCTGGTTGGAGTTTCACGTGACCCCCGTCCTTTGTATAATAGATGACATATTGATATTCTACTTATTTCCTAGTCTCTCTAGACAGACTGTAATGATACCAGCTCGTTCCTCGCCCATTACACTAGACAGACTGTAATGATACCAGCTCGTTCCTCGCCCATTACAGTCTGTTAGTTACCGCGGTCTGATTAGCGGCGGTCCATCTTATTATGTAATGATGGGAGATGCACAACCAAACACTCATTTATTTCGCGCGTCTCTGTGTTATTTGACGTGAATTTGGACCATAGAAGCCAATGCATCAGTCTTGACCACGCTCAGATTATTTGAACTCACAGACTTTTCTCCCGCTGAGCGATACCGAGGTCAGGCTCTCCACTCGACCGAATTGGGCAATGAAAGCCCCTAAAAGTGGTGATGTGCTTCATCGAGCTTGTTTGCTCGCAACGCCAATCCCAGAAACATTGAAATGGATATTTCATGTGAATAAAACTGCTTAACGCGTGGTATTGTCCTCTGTGCTACCTACGACGTGTGAAGTCGCGTCCAGCGGTATTACACGTGACTTCCCAATCCGGTGATTATGTAACAAGGTGGACCGCCTACCATGATGGCGTGGTAACCACAAGACTACTTATTTCCTGATCGTAGTACGGTCGCACGTTTACTTCGGGATTGGGGGTACGTCGGGCGCGTCGAGGTACCACGCCACTGTTGCAGACTACATTAGCCCCTACGTTTCAAGCAAAAGAGCCGGTCTTACGATCGCCTGTCTGCGTGACGGTGCGCTCGTTTTCCGTGTGTCCAGCGCCAAGCCAGTACAGTCTGTTGTGGGTCTTGTCAATCGGCTCGTATTCATAGTCTTCCCAGCGCGGGTTGGCTAGCGACCGAGTGGCATGAAGGCTACTGCCTAAGGTTGGATTAGAACTCCAGTGGGTGCAAGGTGTTCTGACCGACTTTAATTAGTCACTTACCCGGCCAGAGTCCGACAACTGTGCCGTCAGGCGCCTTGTACCACGAGTTACAAGCCTCGGTGTACACAGTCTAGACAAAATGATTAGCTCAACGTCTCGGAAAGTCTGTGGAACTAGGATGGATGCCTTGGGGAAATATGCCTGGAGGGTTCATCAACATCGGGCGGGAGAAGTATGCAGGTAATGAGGGTGACCCACCCGCCTGTGCTCTGTCCAATCTGCTGTTGCCTCTTTCTTTGGCTCTATCGTCTTCAGCCGTTCCCGCTGCATTTTTTGCACCGCCTTAACGACATACCCCACCTGGTTCTCTAACATGACAAGGATTGACGCGGTATTCAGCCCGGAACCGGGGCCATAGATAAGGAACATGTTTGGGAAGCCGTCGACGGCCAGTGACAGGTATGCCTCCGCGTAGGGCGTCCAGCGCTCGTTGAGCGTGACTCCTCCGCGTCCGACGACATCAAATGGGTAGTGGAACGAGAGATCGAACCCCGTGGCGCATACGAGGACGTCGAGGCCATCATGGCGGCCGTCCATCAGCTCGATGCCTGTGCGGGTAACTCGCTTGATTGGTGTGGTCTCATACGTTGTCTACGCCGCGGTGAGATAGGCCGGTCGAACACACGATGCACTGACATTGTCGGCACACAGCGCTTCAAGGTATCCCGCGCAAGGTGTGAGGCGTCGGCAGAACACGGACCACTCGGGCAAGACTGGGCGGGATGCATTGAGCAACAGCCATGCAGTGGGAATGTACCATACGCACTCTTCTTCAACAGCCCAGGTTTCTCCGCAGTGTCCTTCTTCATGCTCGCTTCAAAGTTCGCCCTCGCCTCCTTCTGCATCTCGGATTCCCGGTAGATGAGCGCGTGAAAGGTCTATAGACATCAGAAAACGTCAGGAAAAGACAGAATGTGTCTCAGCGTACATTTATCCCGTTCGATGGCATGTCTGAACTTTTTGTAGTGCTCTGGGTCTTTCAGCTTCTCCCGTTCCTCATCAGTGAAAATCGCTGTTCATAGAGGCACTCGGTCGAGTAGTGCATTGGCATTGGAAGAGCGCTCACGATTACTGTCAGTAGGGTCCCGTCCGAGGTTGGCCAGGATGTCGCTAATTCCAAACGCAGGGGCAATCCATGTTTTTCCACGAGCGTAGTTCACCATTCGCTTGATTTTGGGATGTATGGCTGAGGCGATCTGAATCCCGGAAGACCCCTGAAATTTGACCACAGTCAGTTCATGACCGCAGGAAGAAAAAAGAGCACGCCTACGTTACCGATGATTCCGACGGTCTTGTCACCCCAGTCCTTCAACCCTTCTTCCCAGGCGCCGTGACCGACGTCCCACTGCGCACTGTGCACGAGCCTCCCGCTAAATTCCTTCAGTCCCTCGATGTCGGGCCAGTGCCAGCGGTGGAGGCTACCGATGAACAGCAGAAGCACGTCACACGAGTCTTCGAATTCTTCGGGGCCGTGGCGAATACGAACAGTCCACTTTCCGGACGGCGCGTCCCATTTCGCGTGCGTGAGCTTGTGCTGGAGGTTGATGTACTTTCTGATCTTGTACTTGTCGACGATACGCTCGATGTTGGCGAGGATCTCGGGTCCCGTGGAAAATAGGCCGGACCATTGCGACTTTGTTGTTGAAAACCAGTCAAAAAATCCTGGACGAGAAGCGAGCGAGGCCTACCTGGTCCTCGAAGGAGAACTGGTACTACGTAATGCGTAAATATTTAGACTATAGAACCCGAAAAAGCTCACGCAATGGGATGGCACATCGCATGCTGCTCCCTGAGTACGCCATCAACAAGATCTTGGCGGGCCCACGGCAGGTAAGGGTGCGCACCGGGTATCTGTTTGCATGCCATGTTCCCCCGACCCCGTCTGCCTTCTCATATATCTTGAAGTCGAGGTTCGGTACCTTCTGCTGAAAGCTGCGAGTATATCAGACAGAGTGCGGGGAACGCGGCACGGCATACCGGATTGCGGAGAGGATCCCGCTGAACCCCGCACCGATGCAGATGACCTTGATTTGCCTGTAATCGTCAACCGAGAACTCGCCGGTGGAGTAGGGTTCTTCAGATGCTGTCCCGGCAGCGGGGGGAGAGTCAACCGGGACAGTCGCCCTGCGGCCCAGCGTCTTGAGCCTCGCGAACATGGTCGCTCTTGGGAAGACATGTTGGGTCCCGGGATGATATATGTAGCCTCGGACGCCGGCATATGATCAGACAGGAGGAAGACAAGTCGTGGAAACCACCGACGGCCAGCAGGCTGAGTATCGCGCTCCCTATACCGCCGCGCTATCACGACAGCTTCCGTGCCGAGTGTCGTCGGTGGCGCAAGTGAGAGGCTTTGAGAACCAATGGTGGGAAGGTCGAGTGGAGATCCTTCGCACATGCAGCAGCAAGTGAATAGTCTGTCAGCAGCGGACGCGGCAGCGGTAAGTGAAAGCCGTACATCTGTGGGATGCCGAAACCGAATTCAGCCTTGTCGTCGTTTCGACAAGACGGATGCTGGTCACTGGCTTCGAATTTTCCCCGCAACGTGTGCACCAGGTAGAGCAATGATACGAATCCAAATACAACGGCGTGTAATTTCCAACTAAGTAGAACCACCCATAAATGCTAGCAGGAGAAAGAGGTATGACTCGAGGATTCGACTTGCGAATTCCGACTCCTATGGGGTCTCAACAATCGGCTGATTAGGCTTGTTGAGTAGTAACGAAGGCAGAATTCGGACCCCTCGATTTTTCCCAATCCGAAGCGCGCGCCTCCCGGGAGCCAGAGACGGTCAGAAGAGGACACGGAAGCCGAACATCTGCGGATGCCGAAACCGAATTCAGTTCGGGACGCCGGTGCTGTGTACCCGGTTCCAAAACATGTGCACCAGACATAGCAATGCGCCGAGGACAACCGCGCCAAAAATAATTCCGCGAATGAAATTGTCGTCCTATTACAGGAAGGCCAAAAACTGCGTCGAGCTTGATGATTGAGACGCCGGCGCGCGACTGCTCAGGTTCGGGCCGGAGACGCAGGATTCGGGTGGGCCATTGTGATTCCGTAGCAATTCGCCCGCCGGATAATTTCAATTGGGGAATGAATCGCGTGGTTGCACCTGAGATTATGTAAACTTTGGGTGGTCAAATGGAAGGTGTTTTCGCGGCACATTTGGCAGTCGATGGGCCACCATTGCACCATACACGGCCACTCGATCGCTCCAGAGAATTCGGATCGACAGGGTATACCGTGAAAAAGAAAGTCCGTAGTCGAACCGGATAGAAGAGTGATTGGGTCGGGGAAAATGTCGCGAATGGGAAGAAAGCAAAATATGCATTTGTGGCCGCCCATGAGTTCCAGGAGCCCGCTGATGTATAGTGCTGGATCCATGTAATCGACTTCGCTGGTCCAGGCGATCTGCCAAGGATCAGATCAATACGTAGTCCTTCAAACAAAACGTGGCAGTACGTATATAATCCAGGACATTGTCCACGAGAGCGCCTCCGTATTGGTTTTGTCGCACACGTCCATCGAGAATTGCGCGACTCTACTGCCGCGTGAAGACAGAGAGGATTGGAAGTGAGACGCCGAGCGCACCAAAATGGACGTGAATTCACGGGGCCCGTCTCGGCTCGTACGACGGGGACTTGTGGCAGCCAGCACAGGTGAAAGTATACGAATCTCCTTGTTGTACGTGGCGAGAACGCGGAATACCGATGAGTGTGCGTACTACCAGCAGGATCCCACAAAGATTCCACGGACCCGCTATTGAACGAGCGGGCCGTTTACATCGATGACCCGCACGAGCGAAGACATCAGATGAGGTGGGAAGATGCGCGGTCAGTGGGATACGAACTGTGCGGGAGAAACGACCGGCGGCAGTTCAAAGTGCAAGTCCGTTGGGGGAGGACAACGGCGCCGATGATAATTTGGCGAGTGTCGTGGTTGATGGGTGCAATAGAAGGCCAAAAAACTGACGTCGAGCCTGATGATTGATCGGCCGGCGCATGAGGGCTTGCCCAAAACGGGCGAGGTCGAGTCCAGCGTTGTCGTCCCATCCACAATCGCATATGTAATCTATCGCAGGGTTCGCAATGACGGTTTTCACTGAGCGCAATACCGTCGGCGTAGAATAGCAATTGGCCCGCTAGATGGTGATTGCACATGAGATTAAACTCCGGGTCAAGAAGTGGGATCTGTTCACCCACCATGAAGGAAATCTGCGCGGCGGCCGTTGTCACCGAGAATGGTAGGATGCATGGTCCCGCGCGGTTCCAAGTTAGCAGGCCCACATGCCATGCCGCTTGACTGGACGTTCCCTTGCTATGTTATGTCACTCCTGGATTCCGATAGATCTTCCTCCCGCACATGTTGAAATAAATAAAACACACACAAGAACGCAAAGAAATCACACACGCTTAATAAAACCCGCTCGTCTTGCCCGTCGCAAACCGGTCCCCAAGCCCCTTCACCTCCTTGATCATCTATAAGCGGCCCGCCCAGCGCCATATCGCGATCGCGACCCCAGATCCCCTTCTTCATCCTCTCCTCGGCGTCCTCCTCCACCTCCTCCCTGCGCGCCGCGAGCTCCTCCTCGGCGGACGGCGCGTCGCCCGCGTTGGCCGCGCGGAGCGTGCTGTCCGTGCCCATCGCGGGCGCGGCGGTGCGCACGAATTGGCGCTGTTCTAGCTTCGGGGGGTCGAGGTCTGCATTGGAACAAAAGTAGAGTGAGATAAGTGGATTGGAGGTGGGGGGAGACGCGGACGCACTTCCGAGAACAGAGGACGAGGGTGGGACGAGCATCCACTCGTTGCGCTTCGGTGCTTCGGGTTACACTACTTCCTGTCGAATGAGTCAGTATGATATACCGCGCATGGGCAGATAAAACGGAGGGGAGGGACGTTTTGAGTCATTCGGAGGAGCCACGGAAAAGGGCACAGGCAGAGGAAAAAATAGACCCAAGAGCTCCAGGTCCACACCAAGAACATGGAAGGATAGATTCCCCACTGATGGTCATGAAGAGACCGGAAATACCACGAAAGGTTCCCCGAAATTTGTCGCCAGCGGCAGAATTTTCAAGCCGCGCACGCACCTTGACCCCTCCGCCGCTTCTCATCCTTCTCCATGAACTCCTTCACCGCATCGCGCTCCGCAAATCCTACCCCCGCCGGGAGCGGCCGCGGGCCCACGTCGTCGTCCGAGTCTGGATCATGGTACCGCACCCGCCGATAGTACGTCGAGGGTACGACGGCGGCATTGTGGGCCCCGCGACGGGTTTCTTGGACGAAGAGGCTATCATGTCGGGTCATAGTCATCTTCTGACTCGTCGTCGTCCTCTGGCAGTGGAACGACTGGGGGCCCGGCAACAGAAGGTCCTGGCTCTTCGCCGTCGCTGGCTGCAGAGGATGCAGCGTTGACCAGATGTGGAGGCAATAGATAGATACAATTGAAAGAAAATCATTGGGCCAATTAGAGTATATGTCACTGCAAGTCGCTGCATATGATGCAATTTGCGGTTTTATGGGGGCGAAGAGAATTCCAGCGAACCGAGCGCGATTTTTGCGGCCGAGCATAACCAAAGGTGCGGTGGCGAGCTCCAGCCCTGGGCGGTTCAGGCGCGTCAGCCACGATCAGCGCGTAGAAAAGAAGAGCTTACACGGTGGATACAACCTCTATTATTTACCCCCCAGCAAATCCAGGAACGTTCGAAGCAGCTCCGGGGAATGTCATAGCGCGGCGGCGCCTGTGAAAATATACCCACGCCGACGATGAAGAAATTGACGTAGAAGCCGAACATTGCGATCGCCTTGAACGCGGCGTAGCGCCATCTGCGGACCGTATCCGAGTCATGATCAGGCCGGAATCTCTGCTGGGTAGGACGCGTACCTAACAGCCTGCACGGTGATTTTGTACGTCGCGTATGCGAGAAAAGCGAGCGGGGCCACGCGGAAGATGCGGTAGGAGTGGGAGAGGGCAAGGAGGGCAAGGAGGGCGAGGGGAAGGATGAATTGGGTGGTCAAGGCGTACGAGTTGAGGTAGGTAAGGGGCAGGAAGGCGAAAGCTATGATGGTAAGAGGACGGGCCGGAGGAGGTTGTGGCTTGTTAGGATCCAACGTCAGCATGTTCCGGAGTTCTCCGGGAACACCCGAGGATACCCGAAGCGCTTGACTTTCGCCTGCTAATTTATGATAAATTCTCCTGCTCCTGATATGTGGATGCAGATATTACTGTATGTTTGATCAGACGTCTTCCTACGGAGGGCCCGGGCCGGAAAAAACAAATGGGCGAGTGTTTCTTTCGGACTCGCCTGGATTCTTCCGATTTTCGGACCGAAAATTGCTTCTTTTCCATTCGAAGAATGTAGGTGCTTGAAAGAAATTTTGGGGCAATCCATAGTAGCTCGGGGATTCGTGGCGTATCACCGCTTGAACCTCTTCCAACCCAACCGAGAAGTGTGGATCTGCCTAAACAGGAATGGACTGAAGCTGTTCGAAAATTCGAATAAGTGGAGTCCTGTCAACAGAGCACTCGTATCATTTTTTAACCGCACAAGCAGGAACTGAGGCCATTGAGTTGAGAGATTGAACCGCCTCATTCGTAAATACTTCCCATCAAACACAAGCGTAGCATGGTCACGAGCAAGGTGTTCAAGAGAGCACTGTGGTGAGCGGCGATGCCTTTCAAGCGCCGACCGGCACCAGGCATATTGCCTTCGTTCTGCACCAATGCCCCTAAACAACAACAGTTTAAAGATGCCGGTGCGCACAGCTGTGCGCGTGAGGGAATGAATCGTGTGGGAGAAGAGTTGGAAATACGAACGGTATGGCCAGTGAACATCGATTCATCCTTTTTCCCCGACGCTGACGATCCATCACAGGACCCTCCTGTCCTTCGATATCCAACTATGCGGTAGTCTGGGGCGGACACCGGTCCCCGCGAGCTCCGAGCAAGTGCCTGTACCGTCCACCGCCGGTGATTCGACTAATACGATGCAGAGTATACATTAACCCTCCATCCGAACCCGTTGCTGTTCGATCAGTCGGCGTCTCTGCAGTGTGCTTATTACTACGCGCAAGTGAGGCTTTACCGCCCATTCATCACGGCGATGTCGTCTGCCGTTCCGCCAACGAGCATATCCTGCCCCGCCGGGCGCCTCTGCCACGAGGCCGCGCGCTGGTGTATCCATGTTGCAGAGATTCACCATCGGAGACGGCTACACAGTCCGTTATCCGGCAGTCAGGTCTTTATTCTTCCCTTGGTTATGTTGTCATCTTACCAATCCTTGCAGAACACTGTCTTTGACGCCGTGGTCCTGCTTCTCGGCCTGTTGGATGACAAGACAGTGGGATTGCGGAGCGGGATTTCATGCACATCTACGCAACTATCAGCGTGTTGAAATCCCAAACGCAATAGTACGCCGCTGCCTTCTAGACATTCCTGCTAAGCATCCTCAGCACCGGCGCAGCTAGCCCTCGTCCGTATCCTTCGCGTACGTCGTCTCTTCAAATCTCAATACATGTACATATGCATTGAACCGCGATCCTCAGAGAGGTTCTGGAACTATTGATTTCGGCGCCGGAGGAGCCGCCTTTTGGCCAGTGAGGCTGTCGCCGGAATCTAGCAGGAGCACATCTCCGCCGGAATATGCTTCCATCGGACCACACGCTGTAGCCGGTATCCCCCGGATGCTTGTGGGCGACAAAGATGTCGCGCCGGGGTGTGTTCAACGCCCGCAGCCATGCATGCCTTCTGGTAGATAACCAGGTGTTGGTACGATCATCGCAGAAGGGTATGCGTGCTGTCTTGCGCACCAATATATCTCAGTAGTGAGAGCGTTCAAGTGCAAATGAACGGTGTGCATGAAAGCACCAGTTTCAGGACAGCCGAAATTAATCCACCGGGAAGCAGATCTCCGGTTTACCCCAGCTTAAACGATGGATACATAAGACCAGGTCAGACGAGACGAGGGAAAACATCAAACAAGTATATGTGTACGAAAACAAACAAACATTGAAACGGCACGTATGGAAGTCGAAGTAATGTACACTGCCGCATCATTTACAAGAAACTCTTTCACTGTGAATTCGGTCAGTCTCTATTACACGTAGGCAGAGGCGCGTTAAATTCTCACCTTCTGATTTTCAGCGCCTAGGTGCAGATGAACGACTGAATGTTGGTGCCAGTGTTGACATTGATGCATTCGCCAGCCACTTCGGCACCAAAGTTGAAAGACTCCCCAGTGCAATCGGCACCCTCGAAAAAGGTGACGTCTCCGGCCTCGGAATTCAAAATCTATGATGTACATGAGGATTGGTTCTTTTCCAATCGTCGGGACTGACCTCGAAGGAGTGCTCTCCAGTGAAATCGAAACAGGTGCCGTCGCAGGCAACAACGAGGCCCTGGGTGCCGTCGCAGTCGTTGCCGTTGAAGGCGAGGAAGGACTGAGCAGTGACCTGGAGGGCCAGGACGACCGCGGAGATGAGAGAGAGGGTGAAACGCATTGTCGAAGAAGAGAGAAGACTTGGTGGGTCCTAAGTCTTCCTTTCATTCATCGTTGGATTTATACCCCACGGATTGGCATATGGGAATTCATTGCTTGATGTTAGCTGTATTCTTGCGGAGATGCTGCCCCCATGTGAGTCTGTTCCTTTTGGATTAAGGGTATGGTATGGATCCGGGCGGCTGCCCGTGGCCTGGCCTAGAAGCCACCTGTGACACAGTTACGACGTACTGTTCAGAGGGCCCATCGACGCACCTTTGGCCATTCTCTGCGGAACCCCGTCGGCACTGGGTAGCATGCCCGGTCGGAGCGAAGCACATACGCCGACGTACTGAGTGCAGTGACAGGGTCTGAGTTAAGTCGACTCGTGTTGAATACCCCCAAACCTTAAGCTCCTATGGGAAGACATGGAACCAGCCAGATATTGTAAATGGACTGAGTGTTTCACTGTAGATGCACTCAAATGCTGTCCCTCAAATTGGCATCCCACCGTACGAGGTGAGCTCCCTGAGTTGTTGTATCTGCTCGTCCGTAGGGAGGAGTCTTTGACGTTGAACTCTCTCAGAGAAAATGAGTCACTGTCCAGGTCTCAGCATCGCCGAGACTGGGACTCCGCAGAATGAGACCACGGAGAGAAACGGGCCTCGACAATGTATCCAGCCGAGTATTCGGATCCGGCACGGTAGCAGCATGACACGAGGAAAGAACGAGCAAAGATGCTCTATGTTCACCGGGTGCCTCGTCACCGCTTAGCGTTTCACCATTGCTACGTTTTGTTAGTGTGTAAAAGAGAGTTCGGCTACCGCCACAGTGGCGAATCGCATTACAACTTGCCTTCCGGGGTCGCCTCGACTCCGAAAGAACGCGAGACCTTCAATGAGGGGGGAAGACCGAACCACGCCGAACATTTGAACCACGGGCACAGACGGACACCTCAATTACATTCGAACGGCCCCAATAATACTTCTCATAAGTATTCTAGGATCCCGGCCGAGGCTAATCATTATCCCCATCCATACATGACGGATTTACCGTATATGGTTCCGTAGGCGCCATCGACACAGTTTGGTCCGGGGCATCCCACAATGCCGTTGAATATATGCCATCCCATTCTTATGGCCGTATTTGATTCACGGTTTTCCTGCGAAGAGTGTCGGGGAAAAATCCAATGCACAGTATGTGTAGGAAGAATTTCAGAGACAAAGCTGTCCTGTTCGCACCTGTCTCAGTGCTTGAACAGGAACAGAAAAACTCCTCGTTGGTTTTTCTCTCGGATCATCGGATCTTGTCACTGATCCTATCACCAAGGTTCTGCACCGGTGGCATTCGGACGCTTGACCTTGGCTGAGACGGGCCGAAAAAAAAGCAGAAGGCTACATCACCTGAATGTGAAGTGGGATCGGTCGTCAGACTCAAAACCGTAGTCCGATTTGACTCGGAGAGTACTCGGTGTTCAGGATTTCAGTCATTTGCAACTCAGACCATGGCGTATAGCGCTCCGTAATTCAAGAGTTGGGTGCACTGTGGTTCAAGGCGCCCCGCACGCAAAAAAAAGTGACAAGGGTACATTGTTGTTTGTACCCAGTACAACGTTCCATAATCCAGGCGCCATCACCCCTTATCCACTTTTGGTTCAGGGCGTCCCGAATGCCAAAAAAAGAAAATCGAATCCCCATGGACTGTATTAAGAACGGATCTTGTGCACAAAAATGTCCATTCATCAAATAACCCCGTCCTATGGGCCGGGGGGATAAACCCTTCCAGTGCCTCGAACATGAACAGGGAAACTGGTCACTCCTCTCGGATCATTCACATTCACTGCGTTCCCGCCCCTCGTAGACAGAGGGTGCATCTACCCCTGTAGCCGAAGGGTAGAGGGACCCCTCCATCTACCTATGTCTACACCATGTAGACACAGTCGGCCTACAGATGGCTACATGTGTCTACATCCGTCCACTGACCTAGACGGATGTAGACGCACGTGGACCAATGTACACGTACCTGAGCTAATTAACCTGAAAGCAAGCCAACTCCGTATTGCGACGTTGAGTAAGGTGTGGCTACCTGCGTCTACGCTGTAGAGGCAGGTAGACTTACGTAGCCAACGGGCAGACGGCCCATGTCTACGCCATGTAGCCGGAACGTAGCCGGACGTAGATCAAGCTCGCCAAACATCACGGCGTACACGTAGGTAGCCGGACGTAGCCGAAGATCGCCGCATGTCGCCGCATGTAGAACTACGTAGACAGGGGTCGGTCTACATGGGGTGGGAACGCAGTGATTCGCCGTCGGGGACCCATAGGACAAAAATAAAAAAAGGCCTAATTACAGCACAACGATGCCGTCGTATTTTGGGGTAGTTCCATTCTTGACGATGCCAGGTACTCGGCAGTCTTAGTAAGAAACACGCCTGAATATGTAACAAGTCGAGGGGCTCACGATCGTCATGCTGTAGGCAGAGTTTTGAGAAACTGGTGCACCTTGAGGGGATTTAGCGTAAGAGAGTCACGTTTACTTGCTAGACCTAGTTGGTTCCCATAAGCGCAGGAGGTTTTCAGATTCTCAACATACGGCAACTCAATTCAGACCAAATTCAGACCATGTCTGTCGTAAGTGTAGCCTTCTTGGTCAGAGTAATGTCCGCCGCCCGGATCCATACCATACCTTCAATCCAGAAGGAACATGTTCACATGGAGGCAGATTCTCTCCGCCAGACTACGACTAAAATCGGGCAGTGAATTCTCATACGCCAATCCGTGGGGTATAAATCCAGCGACCAACGAAAGGTAGTCTAAGGACTAACCAAGTCTTCTCCCTTCCTCAACAATGCGTTTCACCCTCTCTCTCATCGCCGCTGTCGTCCTGGCCCTCCAGGTCACTGCTCAGTCCTTCATCGCCTTCAATGGCAACGATTGCGATGGCACCCAGGGCCTCGTGGTTGCTTGCGATGGCACTTGTTTCGACTTTACAGGAGAGCACTCATTCGAGGTCAGTACCTACCCTTTAAAAAGAAGCCATGCTCATTTACATCATAGATTCTGAACTCGGAGGCCGGAGACGTCACCTTTTTCGAGGGTGCCGATTGCACCGGGGAGTCATTCAACTTTGGTGCCGAAGTGGCTGGTGAATGCATCAATGTCAACACTGGCACCAACATCCAGTCGTTCATCTGCACTTGAGCGCTGAAAGAGAATGTGAGAATTTCACGTGCCTCTGCCCACGGCGCATCGAGGCTGACCAGATTCACAGTGAAAGGATTTGCAGTGAATCATGCAGCGGTGTACAATACTTCGCATTCCATACTTGCCGCTTGAATGTTTGTTTGCTTTTCGTACTAATATACTTGGTTGATGTTTTTCCTTGCCTCGTCCGCCTTGATCATATGCCATTGTTTGAGCTGTGGCAAACCGGAGATCACCCGCTGCTTGCCTGCGGGTTAATTCCGGCTGACCTGAGACTGGTGCACGAATGAGTAAATGAAGGGATGGTCCGTGTGTCCATGAAGTCGAGGGTAAACTACTATGAGATCCCGAAGACTAGAAGGCAAGCTGAATGTGTACGCACACGAGGAGTGGCCGTAGGAAAAATGGGGAAGATGGGATGATAATAAAATTGTCGCAGAGGCAAGTCAGAGGGGGACGGAAGAGGATAATCACAACAAGCAGATGAACGCACGAGAATATAAGGGCCGATCCAACATCAGCACTTCGACGTTGGTCTTGGGGATGGTAACTGCCGACCGGAAGAATGGTGACATGGAATCCGGGAATTATGTCGGTATTGGCGGATAAACCTGGGACGGTGTGGTTAAAGTTTACCGGGCCAGAGCTGAGGCAGGATCGGGGCGACTGGGAGTCATCGGAGGGTGTAGGTTCGATTTTGAAACCCCACATATCGGAGGGACGTGGGGGCGGCATAGAGGCGAAAAGGCGCAGGGGCAACAGACATAGTATCGGTGTGCAGGGGGACGGGGTGGGCGGCGCGCGCATAGCCCTCAAGAGAGCCTTAGTAGAGGGAGAGGAGAGCAAATGGAAGGGGAATGGGGCGATGAGCGAAGGTGGCGCTGGGCGAGGCTTTATATACCCTGAGAACGAAGCATTCGGCCCAGAACTAAAGCAGAAAGCATCAATTTTGGACCACCCCATCCGGATATTGCAACAGAACGCGCGACGGAGGATGAGGTTATCCGGCTCGGCGGTGGCCCAACTTTGGGATTGTGTTTCAAGGCCAAAATGGCGCGATCTGGCGCCATGTCACCAAAAATAAGTTGTGAACAACGCCGCATGTGGGGTGAAGCCTGTTGGAACGCTGAGTAATGGTAATCGGGAATTCGCAGGTGAAATTGGGTTCGCGTCTCATGGGGGTTTAAGGCAAGAATGTCAGGATGTCTGGTTCTGAAAGCAAAACAAAAATATCGCAGATATCTGCATTTCTGCGCAGTGGACGCATAGAGGGATGGAAGACGCTAGGGGGAGTCAGAAGGAAAACCAGCGAGCTCAGAAACGCATGGGGCTTGATTGAAACTTCTTAACTGGCGCCAGGGACATACATCTGTGAGCGTCCCTTGCGTCCGACATGCCAATGTCCACGTTCCAACAAATTCAATTCTGCGCGGTTCGCAGCGTGTCCAATCGGTCCAGATCCTGACAAAAGCGATTCGTACGGCGATCGAAATGTTTTGTATATGTCAACCGCCGAAATTGCGTCAAGGACATCGTGGCTGGGCGGAATCCGTGTTGATGTGTGTAACTGGATTGGAATCGAGAGGCCAAGGGGAGGATTTGTAGAGGTAAGAGGACAGAAGAGTACCGTCAGAAACGATTGAAGCAGGTTCTTCGGTCAGGGAAGTTTGGGGTGCGGCGCTCGCGAAAAGCGGTCGTCGCTGCCCTCAGTTTGGTCTCGCGCTCCGAATTTGGCCGCCGGCGCGATTCGGACCTAGCACGTGGCGCGCATTGGGCAAATCCTTCTTGATTCCACCACGACGCCGCTGCGTCGCGGCATCACCAAAACATGAAAAGTGTGGTATGTCGTGTTTCAACGGGTGTGATGGGGTTTCTCGGGGCATAGGCTCTCACCACGCTACAGTCAACACTATCTTGACCCGTACCCCTCGGTGGACACTTCAGGGTACTGTACTATTTCGACCAAGTGTTCACAGCGTGTCACCCGTCACCTATAGTGTTCATATTTTTGCGTGTTCATTTATCGGCAATCATGGGAAACTTACCATAAATGGTAGTCCGGCGAATGCCGGACCCAAAAATTTCCCAGCCTATTTGGGCCGCAAAATCTCGCCGTCACCCGTCACCTACACCAAAAGTGTTCAGTTCGCGACCCTCTGTCACCCATCACCTGAACACTTGGTCGAAATAGTACAGTATACCCTAACACGTGACAAGGCAGAGGGCTGAGGTGGGGAGGAAACAAGAACAAATTTAAATGAGCATGGCTGACAATCCTGGAGGGAAAAAAAGCCCCCAAACTCGTTCAGTTTTCCATCATCTTTCTGGATGGCAATAGGCCAGTTTTGTAGCCCTCCTCAAGTTTCATCGGGCCGTACCAAATTCTTTGTGGTTTCGGCAGGAAAAATATGTGTATTCAATTTTGCATGAAGAGGCTCTGTCTGCTGAGCAAGCTGTCTCCCGCGGCCTCAGCGGATCCCTACGTAACTGTGTCCCAGGTGCCTTCTATGCCAGGCCACAGTCAGCTGCCCAGATCCATACCATATCTTCAATCCAAAAGGAAGAGACTCGCATGGGGGCAGCATCAGAGACCCACAGTCAGCTTCCCCGGGCGAACAGGCTCACATGGGGGCAGCGTCTCTCCGCCGAAATACAACTCAAATCGGGTGGTGAATCCTCATAAGCCAATGAGGATCCAGGGTGTGCCATACCCCCGTAGGCACACGTCGGCACACTGGACGTCGGCAGACTGTGTCGACGTGTGCAGACATCTGTCCCACGTCCTGAACTCGCTCAAATAAACCCCAAATATGAAGTTTGCATGCTCTGTAGACACTCCAGCAATCCTACGTGGTTGCACAACCACTGCCGGTATGTCGGGCATTCGCATCAACCGGAGAATCGAACTCGGTGCCCCATGATCACCGTTTGCCATCTTCAGCGTGCTCCCTAATGCTGTTGAGAGAGAGATGCTCGCCGAGTAGGTGTTGACAAGGAAAGTCCCCCATGGTAACCATTAAACTTGGGCTTGTTGACGGACTTACTTTTGCGCACGTGGGAGCGAATGAACGTTAGTGCCAGCCCTCGACTCTTCGCCGTGCAACGCCCAGGGCTCGAGCTGGGCGACAATGGGCAGGCACCACAGGCAGCTATAGAACTCGGCCAAACACCAGTTCAATTTACGTGGCCGTCAACCGGATTCCGAGTCGTTCGACAACGGACGACCGGCCTTCCTACCGCGTATGCTCCCGGTCCAGTTGAGCCAGAATAATAAGAATGAGTTGTGTGTGAGCCTGTTACACTGACACATCAAAGCGAAGCCGATGAAAACAAAAAGCGACTGAAATGCGAATAACAAGCATAAAGCTCGCAGTCCAACTATAATTTATTCATCACAGAGAAGGGGGAAAAAACAGAATAACATCACACACATTTTCAGTCATGTATATACACCGGTTCTCGTCCAGATCCTGCCCCCCCTTAATACTGGTCCTCCTGGTATTGCTGGCCCGGGTACTGCTGGTACTCCTGCCCCGGGTACGGCTGCTGATACTGCTGGCCGGGGTACTGCTGATACTGTTGGCCTGGATAAGGCTGCCCTTGGTATGGCGGGTACTGCCCCGGCTGCGCGAACTCCTCCCGGCGCTCAAACTCCCTCTCCCTCTCAAACTCCCGCTCCCTCTCAAACTCGCGCTCCCTTCCCCGCTCCCCCACAAACCCAAACCGCTCCTCGCGCTCAAACCCATAACCCTCCCGCGCGAAATCGAAATCGTGCGGCCGTTCGTACGGCTCGCGCGGGTTGAACTCGCTCCGGCCCCCCTGGTGCCACTCGTCGTGCCACTCGTCGTGCGCCTCGGGCGTGTACTCATCCAACATACCCTGCTGGACTGCATTCCATTAGCAAGAGCAACGACAGGGCGGGATGCGCGCAACCCGACTAACCCTTGTTACGCTCGTGGTGGTCCCACGCATCGCGCTGTGCGGCAGCAGATTGAGCACGCGGAATAAATTAACAGTCGGGCAGGAAACCGACGCACCCCCGTGGTCTCGATCTTTCGATCGAGGTAGAACCCCGCAAAGCCCGCCATGAGCTGCTTAGCCATCGCGTGATTCTCGGGTTTGCCCTGCGCCTTGACGTGGTCCTCGTACATCTTGGCCGCCTGCCCCAACCACACCATCTAGTCAGCAAAGCAGCGGGGAGCGGGATCAAAGGCAAAACAAAATAAAAAAACCGCACCTCGAACGCGGCGGCGCCGGCGATGATCTCGTGCGACAGCTTGGCCCTGTGGTGCGGCTCGGTGGCCTCGAACTGCGGTACGTGCAAAGCGTCAGCCGTTCTTTGTCATAAGGTTAAGTAGAACGAAAATGGAACGCACCTCCCGATGCGCCTCAGCCCGGTCGTTGTAGGCGTCGCCCCCAAAGTCGAATAAACCCATTGTGGATGCTGGAGTGTCGTCAGAGACGGTGTTAAGTATACGTGTCTGTGTGTGCCTGTGTGCGGGAGGCTATGTATCATTGGGATCACCCGGATCACGGCGGAGTACATGCAGCAGTCGCGAATGTTGCATGTCGGCGCTCCTAGCGATGCACGACTCGAGACCGTCGATAGAACATGCGGGGTGATTCTAGGGCTGCATTTGGCCTGCCTCCTAGGTTCCACCAGCCGGATCCACTGTCTTCACCTTTCGAAGCACATGTTATGTAATTTCATTTCGGCAAAGGTCAAGTTGTTATCGATGGTCCGATTTAGTCTTCTTGTTACCGATGGGGTCCGGAATATTATTCCATAAACATCGGAGTTCGAATTGCGATGTGAGTGCTTGAGTCTGAATCAATTGTCGGGTTGACAAAAAAATGATCAACACGTGAATTCACGTGGTTTCAACTTTTGAATAGACATTAATTTATTGACTAAGACAAGCCGTTATACTTCTTTGGCGCTCCCTGCATCATAAATGCCTCAGGCTGCCTCAAAACACCATCAAGTACTTCACCGACACTTCTCATTTTTTTTCTGCAAGGACGTACATGTCGATCATGAGAAATGAGGTACGGTTCGAACCCCGTCAATTGAATCAGATTCCATATAAACTAAAAAAAATTGACTGTCTTTAATTTTCTTTGGTTTATCTGGAGTCTGATATTTGGGAGACCAGTGCTGCTTCATAATGTAAAAAATCAAACTTGAATTACGAGTTACTTATGTAATATAATAAGTTCTCGTGCTTTTCTCAAAGTTCACATAACCAGCTGCGTGGATTATCAGTTACAGTTCTAAAGTACAAGTAAAACAGTGGCTGTGCTGAAATATTTTTAAAAGGTTTCATTACATTTTTTGTGATTAGTTAGTGGCTGTGGTGGCGACCAATGCCGAGTGTACTTCCAAGGTCCGTAGTTTGAACCTGGTGAATGCATACTGTATGAAGTTGTAGGGGAGCGACGGCCGGAGGACCGTGACATTCCCGTCGCCTTATTTTTAGGCGACGGGGCCACCGTGATCGTGACCGTCGCGTAAAATAAGCAACACCGTCAAAGCGCGCCGGCTCGGCCCCATTGTGTTATCTGTAAATGGAAATTTCAGCACAAAGGATAGTGCTGAAGCCACCAGGAAAAAAAATGCACATACATAATTCTGGGGATAATTATCGCCCTGGGGACGAAGAGTAGAGAGGGCTTGGTGGCCTCATAGGAATTTTTACGAATTTTTTTCAATGTCACAAATTGTTTGAAGCGACGGCCCCATGGTGACCGTGACCCCGCCACGCGAATAGCGACGCGACGGGGGCACCGTGACCGTGACCGTCGCTCCCCTACAACTTCATACAGTATCTGAATCGGTCTTCTTTTCTATCGTGGTCATGGCAAGAAGCAGTGCAACTGTTATGTCCAAGTCACTCTAACCCCCTGCTTCCGCAATCCAACCGACAAACCTTTGAATTCTTGACATGATGTGCATTCAACCACAAATAATTATGTTGTCCAATACTGTCAAAAGCTGCCCAGTGGAAGTTAAATTGCTGGAGCACATGTTCCAGAATTGGATACTTACCTGGATTCTCCCCCATGCCAAAATTCTCCGAGCCTGTTGTGATTCCAATCATATCATCTAATGAATTACCATGGCAGAAGTCAGGATAATAAGTACTTAATGAACAAAATACTGGGATCAGTGGCTCATGCCGTTCCCTGTGCCTAATTCAGACACCAATGACCAGTGAGTATGTGAGTGGGCTCTCCTGGAAGACAAGGAAATCTTACTGATCTTTATGGGAATGGAGAGCCAAGCACAAATGTCAGAAAAAAGACAGAAGACGCCACTATTGCGTCGGATGACTTGGGAGGCTGTCAGGTAGGATGCATATGGCAGGCCGGATCCCGGGATCCCAGAGTACAAATTTGGGGCCAATATATGTTAAAGAGACTGAATAGATGAGGTGGTTGAGTAACCCTCAAGCGGCAGGTGCAGTACACATTCATCAGTCCACTTGTATCAGATGTGTATATCAGGCTGCTTCAACTAGGAGCCTAGATCTAGGCCTGAATTCCAGATAAGTGTCAACAATCTCTGCAGCTCCTATGATACAGATTGGAGTTTGTTTCAGGTGATGTTATATATACAATACTCACCCCCTTTGTTTTTTTTTTCCATTTCTTCTGGGGGGGCATCAAGGCATTCATACTTAAGGTTACAAATGTAGATGGGAAACACACTATTAAATTGTTAAGTTGTTGAGAAGAGACGACTTGAACTATAATAATGTCAGGGGAAGTCAGGGGAAAATGTAGTCTGAACAAGCTCACCTGGGTGAAAAGAAAATGGATTGAAAAATATAAGTACAAGTTTTGCTGGGTACCCATACCCTGCCTGAGTCATACTTTTTTTGAGGAATCACCGATAATCACGTGATCCATCAGCCGACTCAAACAAAGTATTCCATGCGGCCTCGATGGACCCTCAAAAAAATCTTGTAGAATCAGAATAGTGCCACGGTCAATCCATCAGTCATACATACTTATTTAGGAGTCAAACTGGTGAGGAATGCCAGTTTCATTATCGAAGAGTGTTTTTACTCAGAAACAGTTTAATGAATAAGATTCTGACCCATTGGACACCCATGGTGACTAACAGACTTCAAGAAACTGAGGTACAAGGCATCATATTGTTGAAGTATCTGTCTACGAGAGACTAGGTCTGATTGGGTCAGAATCTTATCACATAAACATCAGGAGTTTCAATTTCGATGTGAGCACCGGTTCAGACTGAACTTGTCTTTGCATGAAGTGAGTGTGTATGATTCTAGCCTCATAACCAGTCTGCTACTGCAGCATTTCTTAGTGCAAGCACTTTGCTGCAGTCAGACTAGTACAACTCAGATTCATGCATCCCTTCCTGTGTATTCTGTCTCTTCAGAATGTCAAAAATTGAGTGGGAATCATGGTTTCAAGGGACCGCTGCAAGAGGTAGGTGATCTCTGGATCACGCACACAGATTGACACATGTGCTCAACCATTGCTGTCCAAATCAGGATGCACCTCTCAGCACTTATTGCCTCCGTTCAACCTACCACAAGCCTACACCGCCATTTGAAACAGACCTTTTGTAAACATTTTTCATCAGATATGCGTCAAATGTTGTCTCAAACATTTTAAAAACATTACTACTTCCATTTCTGGAGGCTTTTCCAAGAACATATTTGTTAAATGCTCAGGGCAACCTTTCTCAAGTATTCACTGATACATCTGTCCCATGTGATACTCAGAGATTGTATACCATTTTGAAAACGGAATGAAATTGAGCACTCACATCAAATTTACATGGAGTTTTGTGTGACTTGGACTGACTTAATCGAAAGTCCTACAGACGGTGGGTCCAACAGATCGTGTTATGTGGTAATGACCTCTGGTACAGCGGTCTACTGGCTTAGTGAGGTCAAGCAAGAGTGCCAGTGGGATATTCCCTTCTCCTGCAGATTGGCCTTCTAACCTTCACACGACATTCATTTAAGTCAGAGTTTTGTAGAAGGAATTCCTTGTATTATGTGTAAGTTGTCTGGACACGTAAAAGTCTTGTGCTTGGGCAATGAGAGATTGTAATCGATAGGATTTCGCCTAGATCCCTGATCCCTGTACTGGGAGATTATCGATAAGTATAGGCAGGAAGACAGGTGAGGGTTAAAAGGTAAGTGTAGTTGTCCATTTGCCATGTGACTACACGAGTAATATATGACTACAAAGGAAGTGCATGACAAGAGATTTGATACTAGATCGTGAGTGTTTGAGTGAAAGAAAAGTAGGGGTGGATTGTGTGGAGAGAAAGCGAACTCTTACAAGTTTACTGTACTACACAAAGCAGCAGCAACACGGAAGACA
This sequence comes from Mycena maculata, assembly GCA_029448575.1. Taxonomy (NCBI): domain Eukaryota; kingdom Fungi; phylum Basidiomycota; class Agaricomycetes; order Agaricales; family Mycenaceae; genus Mycena; species Mycena maculata. The sequence goes on from JARJLG010000178.1 coordinate 87,458, forward strand.
TCCAGGCATCGAGACCCATTGGAACACATTCATCTCCAATATTGAAATTTGGATTCTTGAAAGGCTGGTTTGAGCGCAACTCCAAAATATTGTTGACGGAATTGCAAGGTAGACTTGAGAGGATTTTGAGTGCGGTTTGTAAAGGAATATCAAATTTCAGAGCTGCTGGGAGTGCGCAAATCAAGGAACATCATTGAGAGCATGTTCTTTGAAGATCCAAGATCTGAGGTCTGTTTCAAGCTGTTGTGAGCCCAAAATCAAGGATGGATTAAGACCTGTGAAGCTGTGGATCTCCCTTCTTGCACATAAGGAATTTGTTCCCAACTAAGTCTGGGTTGTATTGTATTGCGCAACGACAATTGCAGAGTCTTGTCAAGCAATGCTTGGTGAACCTCGATTGGTGGAACCAGCATGTTGAGCCCTGCACTGAATAGCATGTGGGGGAATACCGTCCCAACTTGAGGAAAAGACAGCTGAAGCGGGGAGGAGGAAGGAAGACAGGAGGAAGCTTGGTACATGGGCTGATGTGCCGCATTTTGGTTCACAAGCCAGTGTCGTGAGGGGTGGGTAACTTGCAAAAACGGGATAAAAGTTGATTCAGAACGAGCGACATGGACAAATGATGCACACAGGCCTTGATCTGACACTGAATGACGGAATTTTGCTGCTTGTTGTCCCCACACCTCAAGGTTGATGAAGGATGTTCTCTACCATTTCAATTCATCGAATTTGCAGGACTGCCAGATGGCATAGGTTTCAGGAAAAATGGCCACCGGTGGTGCCATGATCAATTGGAGTGTACATGAATCAAGATATTTCTTGTCAATATTGATAAGAAAAGTCTTTGAGCTTCGCAGCTGTCTGTTATACACTGTTGAGGACCTTGGCGAATTGTTGGTACCAATATTTGTGGGACATAATGTTTGAAATATTCTCCAGACCTTTGAAACAACATTCTCAAAAGATTGTAGATCATATTCCGTAATTATTGTGCTCAATTGTTTTCAAAATCTTGAACCTAAACACACATGTAATATTTCCACCCGATGGCACAATCTATGGTTCAGGCTTCCCAAAAACACTTCCATTGTGATTCTGGATCTATATCTCAAATACGATGGCTCTCACCCGTGAGCGAACCGAGTGAATGAAGTATCCTCTAATTTTGCAACAGGTACCGTGATCATAGACCAGATCTTGTTCTCCCAGGCTGTTATATCCATGCAACATCCCTAGTCCTCTCGTCGACCTTCCGGTAGCTCCGGTAGGTCCTGAGGCTCCGGTATATTACCGGTGATAAGCATGCAAATTTCCAACGTATGAAATTTATCAATTTTGGCGTTCTTGTTATACTTACCAAAGTATAACAAGTGTTTATTAGATATCTTGCCCATTAAGAGCCATAGTGAGGTCCGTACTGTTGGCTAAAGGAGCATCGAAGTAAGGTACACCGTAAAGACCTATTAAGTCACCGATACCACGAGGGTCAACGACTTATTAGGCTATGGTGGACTTTCTCGAAAGTACAGGTCCAACCATTCAAACGAATTGGGACGTGTATTGTGCGCCATATATCAAGGACATAACACACATTATCCATTCAGACCATAAACACGTCAAGGACGCGTCAGGGGAACGTTGGGAATCGCGTTTGTAGGGAAAACCTGTCAAGTGAGGCATTCGGGCCGGATATCCGGAGATAGCCGACAGATTAGATACCAGGATTCTCCGTATCGACACTTTGACCGCGGGGGCATATTGGGTGACAAAGGCGTCATCAGGCAAGAGATACAGGACAACCAGTCTGTTAACGGCCATTGGTCTAAGCTGGTTGGCCCGGGCAATCTCTACCACAATTTATCCGGACAAACCATGCTTGGCATGTCCAGAGATATCAAGACCATCAAGATATGATGGCAACAACCTAAAACAGAAAGATAGACGTCAAGCTCTCGGGATAGAGCTCTTATTTAACCGTTCATCCGCGCCTCATGATACATGGGACTTTAAATAGCTGGGTCCGTTTATCCGTATATACCAGAATGAGCTGATTGTATTATTTATTCTTTTATCATGTGATGTATAATTCTTGTATAAATACAGGCAGGTTTCGAGTGGAAAGCCAGTGAATCCACCCCTTCTTTGCTAGACGTACGCAGCATTGCTGGTATTGTCACCTGAGGAAGTCTTGTATTCATTCAGGGTACCATTAGGAACTTGTTTGTTCTTTCTGTTATTCTCGGTCAATATATTGTTGGTTGTTGGATCATATCTGTTTAAAGTGCCAGAACCTTAAGGAAACCAGAATCGTATCGGGTCATATCGGGTCATATCGGGTTTCATAAGGATAACAGGCAAACGGATTGGTAGAACACGGAACATGATAAGGAATATCGAGAACACTGAACGGATAACAAAGTCTTAGGACCTACTCCACCACCTTTGTTGCATAAAAACCCTCTTGGCTTTCTCTAGATCTCTTCAGAGTCACTAGATCGGCTATTTGGATTGTTACCAATACTTTCTCGAAAGTAACTATTACATAGTTTTAGCCCAACCATTAACCTAATACTTGGTTAGACCCCGTACTCGCACGTTTATTGTTTGGATCAGTGTGTTTGAAGTGGTTTAGTGTATTTTGGTGCTCAAAGCATTGATATACATTGACTCCTTTTCACCCTTATTCAGATAGTCAGTGTTTCACCGGAGCCTCCGAACCATCCGGAATCATCGGGTTTTTACGCAATGAAGGATTACTGAGCGTTTCCCGTTTATCCGCCTTTCCGTCTATCCGTCTTATTGTCATACGACTTCTCATCAGTCCATCTGACTTGTCTTATTGTTAAGAACCATTCTCCTTCCTTATATGGAAGACAATTAGCTACTTAGTATAAATACGTCTTTAATATGTCCTGTACATCAGATTGATAATTGACGTTGCTTGGCTCACTTTCCTTGCACTGAGTCATCTCCGTCCTCTCCGGTTCCCTCCGGTACTCCGACTTGTCTTCCTCTATCGGATACCTGCCGGTTAGGGTAGTCACTCACCCTTGACCCCCTGTGGTGTTGTGATCCTCCTTCGTATACCTTCCGGACCTTCCGGCCCTCTGACGCTCCGACATACCGGAGCCTCCGGTCCTTCGGCCTTTACTCTTTAGGTCCACTTCGGCTCGGTATATAACACAGGCATATAATACCATCCCTAATTCACAACAATTTGTCTCCAAGGGACTGTCCCACCCACAAGACATGGATGATGTGGTACTCAAATGTCCGTTGATTCAGTTGAACATACATATGTTTTCTAATGTGTTAAATAGCTGATTTCTACAGAGCAGTGGCCAGTTACCATGTTTACACAAGGAATCTACCAGAAGCTATGAAACTGTGTGACAAGGCTCTCACACTGGCAAAATCCCAGAGATATGAATCAACTGGGGCGGGTCAGGTGGACAATGGGGAATATACTACAGTGAAGGCATTTGCAAAGGAAGCACAAAGGCTTACCAAGCGGGCCACAGATTTATACGTGGAAGCAGAAACATTGTGGCTTGAGGCCTTGTGTTCCCGAGAACTTGGTGACTACAGACATAGCTCTCATCTGCTCCAGAGAGCAAACACACTTCTGGGCCTTTGTGCTATGTCTACGGGGCAGCTTGCTCATCATGAACTCCCAAGCAGAGACACATCTGCTAAAATCTGAGTATGCTGAGGCCAAAATAATTCATCTGGAAATTGTCAAGGACATCGGGGGACTGAATGACCGCCAGCATGCGATCACACTGCTGAATGATGCACAGATTGATGCGAAGATCGGACGGCCAAAAGACATTGTATATCACAATCTGGACAAAGCCAATATATTCTCCAGTGATAATGAAGATTCCATTGGCTTGAGATACTGTGAACACACACTTGCAGAACTTAACCTCAGAGAGGGGGAGACTCTTATTCTACTTTCAAAAGGAGGACCATGCGTGGACTGCTGATGCTCATCTCTTTTTGGAGAAAATGGCAGATACTAGTGCTGGCTGCAAATACGCTATAAATATGCTCGTCACCGTATCGTAGTCATATCTGTATTGTAGCCACCCCGGGGCCTCGTATCGTATTCGTAGCATATTATATTATATTTTTGAGTCCGAATATGACTATATTTTGAATATATGCAAAATATATTTATGCCAGATACCACTCGATGGGGTGCCACAGATTTTCAATGGACATCAATGTTCCGCTGTCTACTTGGCATTTGTCAATCAATCTCACATTAAGTCGGCAATATACAAAAGGTTTCTTGTGTGTATACTTGAAAAAAGGGGAAGGATCAGAAAAAGGGGGATCCCTACATCAGGAAAAAATGCAACCACAACATGGAACAATGTAGTCCATGTATCGTCCGTAGTCTCATTGGACAGTACCCCTTTATGTGGCTTCTGTAGGCGATCACCCAATTTCATGTGATGTCATGTGGTTAACCGTATTGATGTGGCTGAATACGTATCACGTTGTAACTAACTGACTGCATGTGTAGCCATACATATCAGTGGCTCTGTAGCTCACTGTGGTCCACATAGTTTTCCATCGCGCACCAGAAAGAGAATAAAATAAAATAAAATAAAAATGAATATATTTAAATTGTTTCGGCTACGCTATGTACCGGGGGCGTCGGCGTCGGCGTCATCGTCAGCTTCATCGTCGGCATTGGCATCGGCAGTGGCCGCCTCTGCCTCGGCATTGGTGTCAGCAGCTTCATCTACATCCATCGCCTCCAGCTCCTGGAGAGCGCGGGCACGGCCAGCGTCGGTCAGCCGTCCAGCTGTCTTGACGAGTGCGGTACCGGTAGCAGACCTAGGAGCGAGTCAATGATTGCCGTGACGTTATGATGAGGACATACCGGAGAGTATCGTGCATGCGCTGGCGGATCGCACCAGTGACGGAGGGTTTGAGGCTGGCCCACTCCGTAAGATCTTGAAGGTGGACCTCATAGCGTTCCTTATTGAGGACTTCGTCGAAAGTCCCCTACTGGAATCGACCCGTAGAGTATTCTTCAATGCAAAATTCGACCTGAAAAGAGTCAGGAATGCAAGAGGAATGGAAAAAGAACGCACAGCAGTGAAAATGAGAGCCAATGTCACGAGGCTTATGGGGCTGAAATATTTCTCGTACAGGATTCCACGGCTGCCCTTGCCCTTGAACCATATAGCGCGCATACTCTCAACGATGATGGAGTTGCCGGCGTAGCCGGTGAGCTCTGCAGGGTCCTAGGCAAATTTGAATAGGCAGAGTACAAAGGAGAGTGTGACGGACCTTGTAGTGGAATGCAGATTCGGTCAAAAGGGCTTTCCATAGCCTCATATTCTTCCGAACGACCTTGTCTGAGTCCCCGATCTTGAAACCGTAGGTCGGCGCAATGAGAGGGCGGACACCGTCCTTCAAGGTGCTCCGGGCGTGCGATCCATACTTCCGTATCTAACACGGATCGAAGTGAGCTACCAGTGACACCAATCCTCAAAAAAGGATGTACCATGATCGACATGCGCTCGGTTAACTCCTTCCGATCACCGGTGTCCGTGCACACCTCGTCCCATATCTCCTTCACCCAGTCCGTCTGCACCTCGACCGGGGGATAACTACCGTATGTCCAAACACGGACCTCAAACACATGCATCACACTTTTGAGAAGCTTGCGGGCAGGCTCCGTATAGTCCTTCAGGTTAGTGTGGGACCCGCTCGGCGCTTTCCCAGCAACAAACTCCGCCTTTTGAAGCTCTTTGACGACTTTGGCGCGTTTGTGCGGTCGCCTAGACGACGATGACGATGATCGGGTAGGCGGCGGCGGCGAGCCATGGACACGTTTGCGCTTCAACGGGGAGCGGAAGGGGGGAGAAGTTTCCCCCACTCCGCCTGCCCCGGTCCCTATTGAGGGTTAGAATGACATCTGATCAGTGTGGAAGAGACCATACCAGGAGTATCTCGGCCGTTGACAGCATTTGAGTCGTCACCGATCTCCGTGAGGGGTACTGGAAGAGAGTGAGGGAAAATGGTACGATGCCAGGGTGATTCCCACGTACCTCGCGACATGGGAGTGGCAATGGGGGTTTCACCCGACTTGCGTAGCTTCTTTGGCGCGGAATTCATTGTCGTGGAGGCCACGACACCCTTGGAAATGATCTAGGCATGTTAGAGAACGTCAGGAATGTACCGAACAACGTACAGAACGAGAGAAGCTAGACATTTCTATCTCTTCCTCCTCTTCGCTTTCGGGCGGGGTGTCCATGGCGTCACGGTCGCGCAGGTCGGCTGGGACAACACGCAAGTCAAAAGGACCTCGCTGGAGGAGATTCAACGCATACCCTTGGTCTTCTCGTGCTTCTTGGTCAAGGTTTTCATCTTTAACTTGAGAGCCACAATTTCGGCGCCTTTGGCGGCAACGGCATTGTTGTCTGGAGGAGTAAAGGACATCAGGCGAACAGCGGTAAGGTTCGAAGGAAATAGCAGCACCGTTTTCTTTCTGTTTCAGTGAGCGTTGCCGGATGCGGCTGACCGCATTGAGGTCGAGGTGGGGCGGTGACTTGTCTGCCTTGGCTCGAGGTCGAGCCTTGACAGGAGAAGAAGACGATTTGTCGCTGTCTGAATCCGAGTCCGAGTCCGAGTCTTGAATGCACGTCAGGCGGGGCATGAGAGAGAGAGAGAGATTGTTTACGTCTGTTAAAAGAATAAATGATCGAGCAACGAGGAACGTGACTGTGCACAGACCAATCTCTGATCTCAGTGAGCTCGTCGACAACATGCCCACCGAATTGAAGTGTCGGTTCTGCCAGAAAAAAGTCCGCTCGACAAAAGGCCTTACCTCTCATTTGGCTCAGACTCCTCCCTGCCGACAGAAGCTCAATGAAACTATGCCCGAGAGCTGGCGAAAAAAGCACGCACGGGGCATTACACCCTCTCCACCACCTGAAGGGCCAGAGAGCCCAGGGAGTACTCCGCATGAAGCCCAGCCGATGGATCTCGATCTGGGCGAGATAGTGGCCCCATATGAGCCCAATTCGCCGCCCGCTGCCAGAAATCCGAGGAGGGCCTCAGTCGAAGAAATCGAGGATGAAGATGCACCTGGAGCCACCAGGTGGTACGAAGATTTTCCTGCAGCAGCGGGATCTGTCCTAGAACAGCGGGATGCAGTTGACACAGTGTTTGAGGCGATCAGACGGAAACAAGAGGAGGAGGGTCTGGCGCCGTGGGCTCCATTCGACAGTGAAGAAGACTGGGATCTTGCACGATGGCTGAGCAAGTCAGGGGTTAGTGGTGGGAATATCAACGACTTTCTTAAGCTAAAGAAGGTTCGTACGACATCGTTTCTCGCCCAGACTGTCAGACTCACGTTACGATTATCGAGCAGATCAAAGCCGGCACGCGCCCATCGTACCATAATACTCGTGCTTTTTTCCAGAAGATTGACGCTCTCCCGACCGGCCCACAGTGGGAATGTGAAGTGTTTGATGTCATCGGGGACGAGAAAGACGAGAAAGGGAACTGGAAGATCGAGGAAATCGAGTTGTGGAAGCGGGATCCGTTGGAGTGTATCAAGGAGCTCATGGGAAACGCTGCCTTTCGGGAGAAGATGTGTTATTCGCCTCGAAAGGTGTATCGGGACGAACTGGGGAATATCCGGGAATTTGACGAGATGTGGACGGGCGACTGGTGGTGGGAGCTTCAGGTGAGTCTATATCCGAGATGGGCATGGGAATACAGCTGACGGTCGCAATTTGAATCAGGAACTCTTACCCGAGGATGTCACCATTTGCCCCGTAATTCTCGCGTCCGACAAAACACAGCTGTCGAAGTTCAGTGGCGATAAGCAAGCCTGGCCAGTGTATCTCTCAGTGGGGAACTTGTCCAAGGAAACGAGACGCAAACCTTCACAGCGGGCTACAGTATTGCTCGGTTACATCCCCGTCTCCAAGCTTCACTGCTTCGGGAAGAAAAATCGGTCGGCAGCAGGGTACCAGCTGTTCCACAGATGCATGCGCACCCTGTTGGATGAAGGCGGGAAAGGACGGTGTTGATATGCTGTGCGCCGATGGCAATATGCGGCGTGTCTATCCCATCCTCGCAGCGTACGTGGCCGACTATCCTGAACAATGCTTGGTGGCGTGTTGTATGGAGAACCGCTGTCCGAAGTGTGTTGTGGATCGAAAGAAGAGGGGAATGCCGGTGTATTCAGCGTTACGCGACCCAGACGAGACGATCAGGTTGATGAAGAGGCACGCCCAAGGACACGCGCCGCCACAATTCGAGAAACAAGGCCTGCGGCCCGCTGATCCGTTTTGGAAGGACCTTCCGCACTGCAACATATTCAAGTGCTTCACCCCCGACCTTTTGCATCAGCTTCACAAAGGGGTTTTCAAAGAGCATATCACCGATTGGGCCACCGAGTCGTTGGGCGGCAGCGAGCCAGCCAACAACGTGGAGATTGATTTTCGTTTTCGGGTCATGCCGAGTCATCCCAGTCTTCGCCACTTCAAACTGGGGATATCCCTCGTCTCACAGTGGACGGGGAACGAGTTCAAGAACATGGAGAAGGTTTTCCTGGGGGTTCTGAACGGAGCTGGCGACCCACTTCACAGCGCGGAGTTTTGGATTTCATATATTACGCTCATTTCGAAACTCACACCGACGCATCCCTTGGCAAGCTCAAGGAGTCCTGGAAGTTGTTCCACGACAACAAGGACATCTTCATCACGAAAGGGATCCGTGAAGATTTTAATATACCCAAAATTCATTCCATGCAGCACTACGTCGACATGATCCGAGCGCTGGGCACTGCGGACGGATACAACACCGAGCTATCAGAACGCTTGCATATTGACTGTGCAAAACTGGGCTATGCTGCCTCGAGTAAGAAGGAGTATACTACTCAGATGACTCGATGGCTTATGCGCCGCGAGGCCATCGACCGCTTCGCATCGTATCTCCAATGGGCGATTCCTGGTTATCTAGTAGAACTCAACGACGGCGCCGCTATGGAACCAGAGGCCGACGGAGATGATTCCGACGAAGAAGAGGAGGATATCGCAGAGCCCAGCCCGTCCTCCCTTTCCCCCGCATTCACTATTGCTAAAAAGGCTCCCTTTGGGCGGGTTACAGTTACATCTCTGGAGAAGGACTACGGCGCCAATAACTTCCTTACTCATCTCGAAAACTTCTTACGTTCCGAGTCCCTTCTTCCTCGTCGATTCCGCGACATTTCCGCGACATTCCCCGTGTATAAACGTGTCGTCATCAAGATTCCTCCGGTCGTGCAGGTATCCACCACAGTTACTAACGACCCCATCCGTGCCACGCTCGCAACACCATCCCGTGGGTTGAAGCGTGCTGTTCCGGCACACTTTGATACTGTCCTCGCCCGAAAGGAGAAGCCGGCCGCCACTGTGAAGCGGTTGAGTTTGGACGGTAAATAATCTCTTCTTATGTATACGGTGTGTATTAATCTGGCTTCCAGGACTCTGTGCTGCCCGGGTTCGTGCTATCTTTGCGCTCCCGGTGGAGTATGGTCTGTTTCCTACGCCCCTTGCCTATGTCGAGTGGTTCAAGCCTCTCACCCAACTTGACGCGGATCTCTGTTATATCCGTGCTTTGTCGGACCGGCCGGCCCGGCCGGCCCGGTCCGGCAATTCCCGAGAGGGTTTTCACGCTATGAAGGTCTACTGAGCGTTTCCCTTCTAATCACTGATTACTCATCGGGCCGACGGACTTGTATTTCTCCGAGGCCTTATTGTCTAGTCCGACTTCTTTCTCGGGCGTCCTTACCAAGCCCGAAGTCCTTTATTGTTTAACCTTACTAAGTCACCTTGCTACCTTATTGTTTAACGTTTCTTACTTACCAATATCTCGCACGCTATTGTATTCAATAGACAATAGCGTACTTAGTTTTAAAAGCTAGTTAGATATGTTTTGTACTTCAGTTTGATTATTGATTGTTTCTTCGCTATCTCGGCGTTGGTCGAGCCACTGTCTTCATCCTCTATTCGGACTTCAACTCCGAACTCCGAACTCCGTGACTCCAGACTATAGTCTTGTGCGGAACTGCGGACCTGAATAGTCGCTCACTCTATTTCTTGTAGTGTTGCGAGAAACCGCGAACTCCGAGGTCGGACTTCCTCGGCCTTGGCCTGACTCGACATATAACAGTATAATCAAACTCACCTATTCGGTTCGCCATGTCTGGATCATACTTCAATCCCAATCTCTTCACACCGGGCAATACCGCCCCTAACCCTTTAATTCCGACACACCAACACCGAGAACGTCGGGAATCCCGACTATTTTCTAACATTCCTACTCTCGGTCAAACTCCGGTTCAACCACCTACTCTCGGCCAATCTTCGGAACAACCCCCATCTCCTATTGTCTTTCATCCCATACCTCGTCTTCGTTCAGCATCAGTTCCAAATACCGCGCCAGTTCCGCTTCTCCGTCGGGGTACAACTCCGGTGACTCCATCTCCGATTGGAATCCCTCCGGCTCAGATGAGAGTGCCCTCGGTGGCCTCTATTCAGGAGGCTGATACCGAGGAGGCTCCAGCCCCGGAGCCCGAGGAGGAGAACTCCGAGCGCCCTCCGACTCGGAACACCGAACCCGAGGAACCTGTGGGAGGTGCCCCAGGAGGGGGTGACGACGGGGATGATGATGGTCCAGGTGGGCCCGGAGGTGGTGGACCTGTCCCTCGGCGTCGGCCTCGGAGTCCGGACGACGCCGAGATCGGTGCTCGGATTTTCAGCGGACTCAACGACCTTACTACCGTCCTTCGGTCGCTTTCAGGAGCTAATTCGGGACCCGTTCGGAGTTCCCGATCCAACCTCCGAAACCCCGAGCCTTTCGATGGCTCGGACCCCTCCAAACTTCCTTTATTCCTCTCGCAATGCGGACTTCATTTCGCTGAGCGAGTTCAGGATTTTCCTTCGGACGACGACCGCATCATCTTTGTCCTTTCATACTTGAAAGGCGCAGCGGCCGCTTGGTTCCAACCCGCTATGTTTGCCACGGACAGTACTGTCCCCGACTGGGACGGCAACTTTTCACTCTTCATTCAGGAGTTGATGTCGGTCTTCGGACCGCATGACCCTGTCGGAGATGCCGAAAGCAAACTCCGAACGCTTCGGATGAAGCCCTCGGATCCGATCTCGACCTACATCGTCGAGTTCAACACCCAGGCAGCGATGACTCGCTGGGGTGAAGCGGCACTTCGGTCCCAGTTCTACGAAGGATTGCCTAGTCGGATCAAGAACCAACTCGCGGTCCTTGATCCTCCGACAAATCTAGTCGGACTTCGGACTTTGGCACAGCGCATTGATCAGCGCTATTGGAAGCGGGAGTCGGAGAAGAAGCGCGAAGGCAACCCCGACTCTACCCCGAACACCGCGTCTCGGTCTTCGGGCCACGGTGCTGGCGGCGGTGGAAAGAAACCACAACAAACTCCGAAATCCACCAACAATCCTTCCTCGGCATCCGCCTCGTCGACCGGAGCAGCCTCGGGGTCCGCAACCCCGAGAACTCCGAAGCCCTACGCCGACAAGTTAGGCAAGAACGGCAAGATCACGGACACCGAGCGAGCTCGGCGTTTGAAGGAAGGGTTGTGCATGTATTGTGGTGGGAAGGGACATCAGGCTGCGGATTGTAAGAAGAGGACTACGCCTTCGCAGGGTCGGGCATCCGCCACGACTCCGAACTCCGAGGCCACTCCGTCCACTGAGTCAAAAAAATGACCAGCAACTCCGAAACTCCAGCACCCGTTCGGAGTTGCGTTGACTCTCTCGGAGTGCCCACGGAAGAAGTCTATCTCAACGCGTCCTCTCTTTCACCTAATGCCTTATACCTCGATCTCTATGCTACTACTTTATCGGACTCACTCGCCTCGGGACTCGACACCATTTTACGGACACTTATCGACTCGGGGTCGTCACATTGTTTTATTTCTTCAGACATTGTAATGAAGAACGCATGGTCGACCTCCGAAATACGTCCGATCCGGTTGCGATACCTCGATGGCTCTTCCTCTATTATCAAAAAGCAGATCACTCTGTTAATCCGATTCCCATCTGGTGAAGTCCATTCAATGGATTTTTACGTCACCCGTCTTGATTCACCTTCTGAACTGGTTCTTGGATACAACTGGCTCCACCGCTTCAATCCGTTGATTGACTGGTCGGCAGCCAGTATCTCTTTCCGTTCCACTCCGCTTGGTCCATCAGTGTCGACACCACAGGACACTAGTCCTGCCTCAGTTCTGCCGGACTCCGAGTTGTTGAACAACTCCGAGCCGACTCCGACGACTGGCTTACCAGCGTTCGGAGTTGTACCAGAAACCCCGACGACGTCTTTACCGGACCTCGGTCCTTCTATGGACTCCTCTTCGGGCTTTACCAGCCCTCCGATTTCCACACCCTTGGTTTCACTCGTCTCCGCTGCCGCTTATTCCATGATCATCGGACAAGCCGGTACGGTGCAGTATACTCTTCGCGCAACCCCGAAGGCCGAAGATGTCCGCGCTCGGTCCTCGACACTAGCTTCGGACCAGTCGGACTTGCCTTCGGAGTACCATGACTTCGCCGACGTGTTCTCGGAGTCCGAAGCGTTCAACCTTCCTCCTCATCGGGAGTTTGACCTCCGAATAGACACTGAGGACGGTGAAGTACCGCCGATCGGACATATTTATTCGTTGTCCGAGTCCGAACTCACGGCCTTGCGCGAGTTCATTGACAAGAACTTAAAGGCGGGCTTGATTTACCCTTCGAAGTCCAGTCACGGTGCTCCGATACTCTTCGCTAAGAAGAAAGACGGAAGCCTTCGGCTTTGCGTCGATTACCGAGGACTTAACCGCATTACAAAGAAGGATCGCTACCCTCTTCCGCTCATTTCGGACTTACTCGACGCTCCGGGCAAAGCCCGAATCTATACCAAGCTCGATCTCCGACATGCCTACCACCTTTTGCGTATCGCTGAAGGTGATGAGCCGAAGACGGCCTTTCGGACTCGCTACGGCTCTTATGAGTGGCGAGTCGTCCCCGAAGGGCTGACTAATGCACCCGCGGCCTTTCAACGTTTTGTGAATAGCCTCTTTTCGGACTTGCTCGATATCTGCGTCATCGTCTATCTTGACGATATTCTAATCTACTCCGACAACTCCGATGTGCACACCTCGCATGTCCGAGAAGTCCTTCGGAGATTACACGCAGCCGGACTTTACTGCAAACTTCCGAAGTGCGAGTTCGGAGTTACGACTTGTGAATACCTCGGTTATATCCTCTCCCCCGATGGTTTCGCGATGGCCTCGGACAAGGTTGATGCCATTCTTGGTTGGCCAGTCCCTCGGAAGGTTAAAGACATTCAATCCTTCCTCGGCTTTTGCAATTTCTATCAGCGTTTCATCAACGGCTACTCCGACATCACCATTCCCCTCACTCGCTTGACTCGTTCCGGAGTTAAATGGGACTGGTCGGAGTTGGCTCAATCGGCGTTCGAACGCCTCAAGAATGCGTTCTCCGAAGCCCCGATCCTTCACCATTGGGTTCCGGGCCGACAAATCATCGTTGAGACCGATGCTTCGGACTACGCTCTAGCCGCCATACTCTCGATCTTCGGAGATGACGGTGACATCCACCCGGTGGCTTTTCGGAGTCGTTCCTTCAATCCTTCGGAGTTGAACTATGACGTTCACGACAAGGAACTCCTAGCCATCTTTGATGCCTTCAAAACTTGGCGTCACTATCTCGAAGGCGCACCACTTACTATCGACGTGGTAACTGACCACAAGAATCTGGAGTACTTCTCTACTTCAAAGGTCTTGACTCGTCGACAAGTGCGCTGGTCCGAGTACCTTTGCCATTTCAATATGGTCATTCGCTTTCGCCCTGGTCGCTTAGGAGGCAAGCCGGACGCATTAACTAGACGATGGGACGTCTACCCTAAAGAGGGGGATAGGGCTTACAGCCAAGTTAACCCTCATAATTTTCGCCCCGTTTTCACTCAGGATCAGTTATCAGCGTCACTCCGAGCCACTTATCTTGAAGAACCAGTCCTTCGGGCTTCGGTCATTATGGACACCGAGCAGCTCCACTCCGACATTTTAGCCCATCTCCGAGATGACCCCGCGGCCGTCATCGGACTCGGACATGCTGCTTCGGACTCCGGCCGATGGTCTATCGACAACAAAGGCCTTCTCCGACTTGATGAACGCATCTACGTGCCTTTAGTCAACGGAGTTTCGGACGAACTCCGAGTCCGAGTTCTTCAATACCATCACGACCACGTCCTTTCGGGGCATTTCGGGCAGAATCGGACTTTGGAGCTCGTGCGTCGGGGTTATACCTGGCCCGACCTTCGGAGTTTCGTTCGGGATTTCTGTCTATCTTGTGTCTTGTGCAAACGCAACAAGAAGCCTAGGCACAAACCTTACGGGCTTTTGAAGCCCCTTCCGGTCCCACTTCGGCCTTGGCACTCAATTTCTATGGACTTCATCGAGGAACTACCCTTATCCGGTGGTTTCAACAACATTCTCGTCATTATTGACCGCTCTTCAAAGCAAGGAATCTTCATCCCTTGCACCATTCACATCACTTCAGTCGAGCTGGCTCAACTCTTTCTTATTCACGTCTTTTCAAAACACGGAGTTCCTTCCCACGTCACCTGTGATCGGGGTTCGGAGTTCATTTCGGCGTTCTTTCGGTCTTTAGGCGAACTGCTTAACATGGAATTGCACTTCACCTCGGGGTATCACCCCGAGGCCGATGGGCAAACCGAGCGCGCTAATCAGACCCTGGAACAGTACATCCGAATGTATACTTCTTACCAACAGGACGACTGGGACCGCCTATTACCTCTGGCGGAGTTCGCATACAACAACTCTCCGAACGCATCTACCGGAGTTTCACCCTTCTTCGCGAACAAGGGCTACCATCCTGCTTTAACCATTCATTCGGAGCGTGATGTGGCTAACACTTACGCTAAAGACATGGCCGTCGACCTTCAAAGTCTTCACGAATTCCTCCGAGAGCAGATCACCTCCGCTCAACTCCGATACAAGGACACGGCCGATCGGCGTCGCAACCCCGGTCCAACCTTTAACATCGGAGATTCGGCCTACGTCTTGGCGAAGCATATCCGAACCACTCGTCCAACTCCGAAGTTCTCCGAGCAGTATCTCGGACCTTACGAAGTCATCGCCAAACCCAGCTCTATGTCCTATACCCTTCGGCTTCCGAAGGAGCTTCGGAGTATCCATCCGGTCTTTCACGTCTCTCAACTTGAGACTCATCTACCCAATCCTTATCCTTCTCGGGCCCCCGAGCCTCCGGCGGCTGTCGAAGTCGTTGATGGCGAGGAGCACTTTGAAGTCAAGGACATTGTTGACTCCAAGTTAGATCGGAGATTCCGAGTCAAACTCCGATACAAGCTGGAATGGCTCGGATATGAGAACACCGATGAACAGTATACCCGTGCTTTGTCGGACCGGCCGGCCCGGCCGGCCCGGTCCGGCAATTCCCGAGAGGGTTTTCACGCTATGAAGGTCTACTGAGCGTTTCCCTTCTAATCACTGATTACTCATCGGGCCGACGGACTTGTATTTCTCCGAGGCCTTATTGTCTAGTCCGACTTCTTTCTCGGGCGTCCTTACCAAGCCCGAAGTCCTTTATTGTTTAACCTTACTAAGTCACCTTGCTACCTTATTGTTTAACGTTTCTTACTTACCAATATCTCGCACGCTATTGTATTCAATAGACAATAGCGTACTTAGTTTTAAAAGCTAGTTAGATATGTTTTGTACTTCAGTTTGATTATTGATTGTTTCTTCGCTATCTCGGCGTTGGTCGAGCCACTGTCTTCATCCTCTATTCGGACTTCAACTCCGAACTCCGAACTCCGTGACTCCAGACTATAGTCTTGTGCGGAACTGCGGACCTGAATAGTCGCTCACTCTATTTCTTGTAGTGTTGCGAGAAACCGCGAACTCCGAGGTCGGACTTCCTCGGCCTTGGCCTGACTCGACATATAACAATCTCGGCATGTATAAAATCTCACCTGCCACGCAAGCGCATCGTCGACGAGCTTCAATCATCCCAGTAACCCAGATATCCAGGAGTTGTCATCTCATTCCCCGTTTCCCGCGCACGATAGACCGTACTTTGACCACGGATGACGTTTTAGATCATTGCAAATCCTTCTATTTAAATTGTTACCTTAGACACATTGACTTTGTATTATTTAGAGGAGTAAGATAGCAAATCATAAGAAGCATGCGCCGATCGGTATTCAGACCGTCTGAATTTCTACGGAAATGATCTCTTGACTTACACGAATTATCTGTCTTCCAGGCTACATCCGTCTACCCCCTTTATGTAGCCCATATTGTTCACATCGCATTCGCCCTCGCCACGCGATGAAATGTAGCCTATGTATATTCCGTACTGGCCACAAGGAGCTACATCGGGGAACATACCCTGACACCCGGTCATGTTGACTACAGTCGGCTACAGAACATGCCCCTCAGCTACATACAATTTGTTTTTTTCCTGATGTATTGTGGCCGCGGGAGAGATGGAGTGACTCTACGTCCGAATTCGGGTCTACTCTGGTTCGATTCACAGCCGCAGATGAAAACCTAAAAAAAATCCCGGTGTGGAGCGAAAGTTTCGCCATTGGCTGCGGTGCACCCAAAAATGATCCGACGGCGAGCCCACCAACATAGCCCCTGATCGGAGCACATCGCCTGCATGGCAGTGCAATTTCAATTTCAAATCAACTCGCCCAAACAAACACTGCTTTGCAATATATACCAGACTTGTACCAGACCCACATCGGCTCAAATCCGCACCTCCTCTTCCTCTGAAACCAAACTACACTCTGCAATGGGGCTATTTGACAACGACGACGACTACAGGCGGCAGGAGGAGGCTTGGAAGACGGTGTGTGGCATCCCTATCGGCGCCCAAAGGCTCAGGCTGACGCGGGGTACGATGTCTAGGTGGAGTACGCCAGGCTGCATCCGGAGCAGCACAAGGCGAAGCTCTCGCACGAACTCATCGCCGGCGCCGCCTCGTTCGCCGTACGTAGCGCTCTTCGTCCCCGCAATGCTTTGCTGACGCCCCATCCAGGCGGCGAAGATGTATGAGGATAAACTCGAGAAGGAGGGCAAGCCCGTAAACCACAAGGTGGCGAAGGAGCTCCTCGCGGGCTTCGCCGGCGCGTACATCGACCGCGTCTTCGAGACCAAGGGCGTACGTTACTCCTTTCTTCCTCTCCTCTTCCCTCCCAGCATTCCCCGTACTCACATCCCGTCCGCCCGCAGCTCGACGCCTTGGACCACCACAAGGCCAAGCAGATATGTACGTCCCATTCCCTTCCATCCCGTCCCATTATCTTTCCGTTCTGACCCGCCGCAGACAAGGACAAGCACCTGCACGAGTACTCCGAGGACTTGCACAATCACTGGAACGCTGAGCACCAGCAGCACTGGGAGGGACGCGACGCGCGGCCGCCGCCGCCCCAATACGCCCAATACCAGCAGGGCCCGGGGTACCAGTACGAGCCCGGGTACCTGCACCCGCAGGCGTTCGCGCCGCAGGAGTTCGCGCCGCAGGGCAGCCCGTACATGGCGCCGCCGCCCGAGGGGCACCACCACCACCACGGGCTCTTCGGCGACCGCGAGGAGCGGCGGGAGGAAAGGAGGGAGGAGAGGCGGGAGGAAAGGCTGGAGCGCCGTGGCGGGTTCCGCCCGCGCTTCGAGCGCGGGTACGAGCCGTTCCCGCCGTACCAGCAACAGCCGTACCCGGGGCAGTACCAGCAGCCGTACCCCGGCCAGTTCCAGCAGCAGCCGTATCCCGGCCAGGGGTACCAGCAGCCGCCGTACCCCGGCCAGGGGTACCCGGGCCCGCAGTACCAGGGCGGGTATTGAGAGGCACGATCGGTGTTTGTACATGACGGAAAGTGTGTCCGTGTAACGTTTTTCTATTTTTTTATCCCTCTTTCCGTGATGAATAAACTCGTTGTGTTCGTATTTCAGTCGCAGTGTCTCACGAGCAAATCGTTCATGTTACTCTGCGCCGGCGGCCCGTCGCCCTTGTCGATCGAGAAATTCAAATCGATCTGCAGTTATTGGATCTGGTAGATCTTGCATTTGTTCATCGGTCTCAAATAAACCGTGTGCCCAGGATGAGACTCGGGATACAACAAGGTGTGTGGATGAGTACCACTCTGAAAGTGCTATCGTTGACAATCAATATGAGCAGGTATATGTCGAGTCAAAGGCCCTTCATCGATTATTGAACGACGCGGAATCCGGGTGGCGCTGGATTCCACGTAGACTTGGATGAGATACGATGCGATAGGATGAATTGCGGGCACTTGCACCGGCGAATTAACACCGCAAACCTGGAACCTGGTTTTTCCAGAGCGAATCCAGCCATCACTCGGGCCTTGGCAGCAAGGCACGGTTTTATCAATGCTGCTATTCGTAACTCGTACCTCGTAAGTTCCCGTTCCCACTCGAAGAATTTCGTGTGTGCGGATGAGCCGGGGCTCGAGGTGAAAGTGGGGGGGAGTTCAACAAGAAGTAGCGCGAAACGGAACTAGAACGAGGTGTCCGCTATCTCCCCGTCCACGATTTAATTGATCCTGGACCACAATACGTTGTCATTCCATTGCCCTCCCTAGGCTGTGTACAGAAACGGAACAGGCAAATATTTCGCCAAGCTTCCCCTCAGCGCCGCGCCGGGACCTCAGTGGCCAGGGACGGATTGCCCGTCCTCTCCGTGGCCGTGTTCGCAACCGGATAAGCGACCTCTGGGATGTTAGTTTCGAGCGAAGGATTGCCTGGCGTGGTCCCGAACGGAAACGCGGTCTCCACGTAGCCAGCGTGACCATAAACGGCGCTAGTTTCCAGCGATGGATCGCCCGTCACGTCCGTGCCATAGACAGCCCCTGGGATGCCAGTTTCCAGCGAGGGATCGCCCGTCGTGGTGAACACCTCCGTGCAACCTCCGTGGCCGTGGGCCCGTGTTCGCGAAATTTTAAGAAAAGATAATCGTGCCCTGGTGCCGCTTCGCTCGCTCCAAAACTACCCGACGAAGGATTGCCTGTGGGCCATAAAGAACGACTGTCTTCTCTATCATGCGTTAGAAAGTCTGGTTAACGAGACTAGTTGAAGTGATGCAGTGATGTCTCCGCTTGGATGGGGTCACAGCCGTGACGTGACTAACGCCACCTCATGTCTTACCACGACCCGCAACCTAGCGTGTTCGACGATGACGACGTCGAAGACCGTGACTCCTTGTCATCTTCCGAAGACGAGCACAGCGACAAGGCACCCTCCCTGAAGCCTCCTTCCGTATGTCAAACACCCCAGACCAGATCGGTTGCTAGCTCCATCGCTAATGCCGCGAAGAACAAGCTGGTCCAGGTCTCTCCTAATGGCCGGAGATGTATCGTGACGAACGAGGAAAAACCCCTCGTCACCATTGATGCGGCCCATCTTTTGCCGCGAGCAACTCCCCACGAATTGGTCGGCCATTTGCTTTCGTCCCTCCACGTTCTGTTGCTTACTTACATAATTCCCAGTTGACCAGGCTCGAGTTTAAATTTGGTCTCAAATACCGCCAAATGCATATTAATACAACTCGCAACATGGTTTTTCGTAAGTAGCAGTCTTACCCTCGGATATAGGACTCACTATATCGCAACCATAGTCAGAGTTGACCATCACCGGTCTTTTGACCATTTAGGGTTCATTTTACTTCCGAGTCACGAAGTTATTGCAGCCCTTGAAGAGTTCACCGACAACCCTAGGAACAAGACATACAAACAGGTACTTCCATTTCTTGTCCTACGGCTTGAGCTGCCCCAAGATGTTTAGCACCTCACCCAAAAAGTGTTTGAATATCGTATGGTACCCCTCCAGCTCTCGAAAGACAAATGCGGCATCTTCCGGCTCGACATTTCTACTGGCGCTCACCAACAAATCTTTCCCCTCGAAAATCCTACCGCATTCCCGATAATCGTATCTCACGCCAATCCTTTCTTCGTTGTCGCAAACGCAGGGCCTAAGCTTGCATCCGGATTCGACCTCTTAGACACCGCGGTTCGGGGCGATAAGAATATTCGCGCAGACCTCAGTGCTGTCGTTGTGCTATGGTCCAGGTGGTCCAGCGCCCAGCCAACCGCGGAGTGGATGAATACGCCCTATCAACGGCGCGGTCGCGGTGGCCGTGACCAGAGGAAGGGCAGGACCAGACACGGGAAAGGCGACTCCTCGGCGCCACGGCGTGACCCCTCACCTGCTGGTCGCAGGCGCCGCGCGAAGGATTCCAGCCTAGGGTTAGGACCCGACGAAGGAGCAGGACAGGGGCGCCCCACATATGGTCTTCCGGAGCTGGAAGTCGATGGTCATAGCGGCAGTACTCCGTCCGAGGCCCTCACAGAGGATGCAGTCCAATCTGTCGGTCATCTAGAGCGGACCGTCTTTCTACAGAAGTGGTTGGAAGGAGATCACTCCTGAGCCAGCGGGTACGTATGACGTTGATTCCTTTGATCTCCCAGGCTGATTCGTATGTCACAGTCCACGCATTGAGGTGTAGACACTCGTACCACAATATGGATTCGAATTCTTAAGATCCGTCTTGTCCGTGCACCCTCCTTGCGATTATATTGGTGAACCCTTTGTTTTTTTCTGAGAACACGTCCAGAACGGCGCATGCAACTCCATCATGAATGGCGGTGCTCACCCTTTGTAGCTCTTTGTCTTCTGACCTCATCTTGCCCAGCCGACTAGGCCATCTACCACCCGCGGCTACGCTCCCGCAACGGGACGCCGAGGGCTGCGCGCTGGTTTCATGCAGGGCCGGGCATCCGTGCAAGGCATGCAGAGGGTGGTCGATTTCTCCCAAATGAGGCTCAAGGGGAATCTGGCACCGGCTCTTTTTTCCGTCGCACGACACATCGCTGAAGAATGTCAGCAACTATTTTTCAAAGTTGAATTTGATCCAGAAAACGGTTTTGGCATATCGAGTCGGTCCCCGATATCAAGCACGGGAAATAGTGCGCGGCGTTTGTGTCCCTGGTGCCCGGATCCAGGCAACTGTAGTCCCACGCTTGCGGCATTATTGCCAGCACAAAAGGGAAAGATTCAAGCTTTGGACTGCACATAATATAATCTTACAACAGCTCCTCCGTCCCACGGCGACCGCGCTACTCGATTCCACCAATCACCTCCTCGGTATGCTCCCACAGCGTCCGCTGCACCTCCTCCGTCGCCGGCAGGTCCGTCCCGATGTCGTCTCCGTCCTGCCCCGTACGCGACGCGCCGGCCGGCGCTTTAAGGAGCGCGTAGAGCTGGTGTTCGCCGCACACTTCGATGGACTTGGCGGTGGCGACGATGTCGGGGTTGAGGGGGACGCTCTTCAGGAGCGGTGTGTCCACCAGCCCCGGATGCGCGTGGACGAATGTGATGCCGGGGTTCCGCGCGGCGTAGTCCTGGTACCAGGTGGGTCAGTTACGCCACATCACCTCCTCAGTGCGCACGCAACACACCTTGAACATGAGATCGATGTACGTCGACGCCTGGCCGCCGGCGGTCCTGAACCCAGCAAAGTCGCGCACGGGCTTCAACGCCTTCTGCAGCCCCAGGTCGCCCAAATCGAGCGCTGTCCCTTGGCCGGCGCTGAAGACCGCCATGACGCGCGCGTCCTCGCCCGCCGCGTGCGCCGCGCGTATGGCGGGGAGCAGCCCCGCGAGGAGCGCCCACCGCGCGTAGTACCACACCGCCGCCGACACCTCCAGCCCCTCGCTCGTGATCGCGCTCTCAAAGTTGATCGCGCCCGCGGTCGTGACCAGCAGGTTGATGCGCGGGAAGCGCGCGCCGAGCGAGGCGGCCACGCGCTTGACGCTCGCGATGCTGGTGAGGTCGCACGGCACGAAGTCGCGCGTCACGTTCGCGCCGGCGGGGGCGGGCGGAAGGCCGGCGAGGATGGTGGCGGCGGCGGCGCTGTTGCGGCCCACGATGACGATGTGCGCGTTGCCCTTGGTGTGGCGCGCGAAGGCTTCCGCGATGCCTTGCCCGATGCCGGAGGTGCCGCCGACGAAGATGCCGACGGGGGTGTAGGCTGGCACCCAGGCGGTGTTGAATTTGCGGACGGTAGAGAGGTCAGGCATGGTAGGATGGAGAAGCACTTTCCAATGACGAGGTTTTAACTCGGTAAGGATCCCGCGTGGTCATCAGGAATGACAAATACGACTCGATGATTCAGCTCAGGTTAGGGTCTTGTAAGTTACATAAGGCAGCTTATAAACGGCCGTTTAGCCGTTTGAGCCGCGGTTCAATCTCGGATACATTACGGCAAATGCCCACGTTCGGGGATCCACCAACTACGCCAGACCCAGACTCAGACTCATTGATGAGTTGCGCCAGAGTCGAGCCTAGCCGAGCGCAGGTGCTCAGTTGCGCCAGAGTCGGTTAGCGCGGATCAGACTCGGATCTGTCCTAATAACTGATTTACTGATCCCCAGATTGCTTGTGCGCACCCGGCCTACCTGGGGAGAGGCTTAATTTCATAGAGAAAGCGCCAACGAGTCTTTAGCGTGCCGACCTGAGATGCCCCGGCTTGGGGGACCCCCCGAGCGCAGCGAGGGAGGGGAGGGGCATCGAATGGTCGGTACTCTTGGCGCACACTCCGAAATGCCGAGTACATTATTATTTTGTGAATTTTACTCTTG
Organism: Mycena maculata; assembly: GCA_029448575.1. NCBI lineage: Eukaryota > Fungi > Basidiomycota > Agaricomycetes > Agaricales > Mycenaceae > Mycena > Mycena maculata. Next base: position 110,219 of record JARJLG010000178.1, read on the forward strand.
CAGGGCATTTCCTAGTAATTGTAGTGTAGTACTTGTATACTAACAGTACATTATTATCCAAAGTCTTATCCATCATGCCAACAGTTGCCGTGAATTGATTGCCGGGCATCACTAGCGCCAGACTGAATTGACTCTGGCGCAACTCATTCGCTTTAGCCGATGAGTCTGAGTCCGGGTCTGGCGTTGTTAACACATCCCCCCCACGTTCAAGTTTTCCTCGACCACGAGTGGATCAACGCGCGCAGATTATTCGTCAAACCCGCCGGAGACCTTCTGCCATCTCATTCGCGGGGCGCATTGTTCGAAGCATCCCCGGTACCGCTCAAAATCGAGGATGACACGTCTTTCAAGCACTCCGGCATCAGCTGCCCTCTCAAAGGTCAAAACACGCGCTCTGAAGGAGGGGCGCTCGGTCCTGCAGATTCTTGCAGATTCAGATTCAGACCGGGACGAGTTCCCTATTCCTTTCGCCCCCGGTGCGTAACCACATTGACCACTTGGGTTCTGCCCCTCATACATTTAAATAATAGCGTTCACCGATCCATCCTCCCTCGAAACTTGTATGTGAGAATTCCTCCCGTCCCGGCCGTGTTTCCCCCTCGTCCAATTCCAGTCCCATCTGTGTTCAAGAAGCGTAAAATTCAGGACGGCGCTGACCGCGCCAACATCAAAGGTCGATCAGGCTCCCGCGCCCCTAAAGCTCCGAAGCGTGCCGATGAGAACTAAGTATTTTAGAAAATCTTCCGGGCGGCTCACGTTGACAGTGTTTACAGCCGTCGTATTTCATTACCGACACCTCTTTCCCTTTCTATCTACTCCGCCCGACTTCAGACATGATCTATGACCACGTGTATGTTACCTTTGTATATTTATCTATTGGTTGTGATTTCCTAAGTTATCTGCAAAATACCTTTTCAATGTGTCTGTGGCGCGGGGGATGCCGAGACTGCCTCTGATGTGCGGTCTGCGGAGGTGTCGATGATGACGATGTGTCGCATTTGAACCCGGTGTGTCGCACATCAGTAAAACTACACATTTGGCTTTGGCATCTTTGGCGTCTTTGCCAAGATGCCAAAGACCCCAAAGACTCATTTTTCCCAAAGACGCACGTCTTTGGCTAACCAGGTCCCTCTATCTTAGAAAGACCAAAAGTCTTGGGAAAGACGTCCAAAGACATGTCATAGTTTTCTCGAAGATGTTCAAAGATACACTGAAAGAACTTAAAAGATCAAAAAATTGAATAAAAACATATATTCATGCGCAGGTAGTATGTACAAAAAGCTAGCTATACAACGCCACTACGTAAGCCTGGGGAAAAAGGGCCAGATGTGACAGCGACAAGATCGATCAAGCGGGATGGCGGGGATGCGGGTAACAAGTAGTCATGCACATGATGTGAGACTGCAAAGCCATGCGGTGCAGAGAAACACGGGGAGCATAGCGAAGAGGAGATGGGATGTTGGTGGGAAGTGGGCACGCATCAACAACACGAGAGGTGAATGCAAAACCAATGGGGCTTGGAGCAGAGCAGCACCCAAGCATGCGGAAGTGGAGTGTCGTACTCGTTTGACAGCGGCCGGAGCCTGTGACGATGGATTTGAAAGCGGTAGGATTTGAAATTGGATTTGGGATACCACCGCGGCTGACTTGCTCCGCACAGATAACGGCAGAGACAGGGCGGCTAGGGCGTCGGCGGTGTTACGTGTACTTGCAGCGTTGACAGGTCCGGATTGTCATCTTGGAAGATTGCACAACTTGTAGCAGGGACACAGACTAACTTGGACAAGACAGAATCCGGCACTGGTCGCGGTGGATTTGCAGCCAACATATCTTGTGACGGTCCAGAGAAGGCCGCGAGAGGTGGGGCGAAAGAGATATGACAGTGCTTGCGAGACATTGAGAGGGGGACGAACTAGAAAGGACAGAGGCGGGGGAAGTGGGCGAGAGGCGACGGGGGGAAGAGGGAGAAGATGAAGGGAGAGAGCAACGAACCAAATGATGCCATCAAATCACGCCATCCGCAGTTGCGTGGCTTCGCATCATGATCGAGCGGAGTTTAAATGACTTGTGTGTCAATTCTTCCGGCGGTCGCCCACTGTTGCTCTCCCCTGGAATATCCCTCTCTGAATTGATGACCAGATGCTAGGTTATATGCTCCACAATGAATTATCCGACCAGATCAATATTCTGTAGCTTCCGGGTTGCTTCCGGGTAGAAGTATCTTATTTTGTCTCGCCGTCCCACTTGTCAACAGAAATTACTCGCTCTGGGAATACTCGAAAACAACTCGAAGTAAAACTTGACAAAAATTTGCACCTGGCAAGTTAACAAAAAAAAATATTGGAAGATAGATTTCAAAGACAGAAGACGGCCTGTGAAAGCCCAAGACATCCCAAGATGGGCAGCCCAAGACCAAAGATGGCTCGCCCAAGACAAAGACCTTCAAAGATGAGGCTGAAAGCCAGAAGATGCCAAAGCAGAATGTGTAGTTTTACTGATGCACTCCAAGTGTGTTTGCGCTGCATCTGTACAATCCCGCACGGCCCCGACACTATCATACGCCGCGGGGCGAGCGAGTGCGCTGAGCCTGGGGAGAAGCGCCTTGCGAAATCTCCCCAGTCCGTCTTGCGCGGGGTGTGTTTGACGATCACCACGTCAACGTCTAGAATCATTGTGATGGGTAGATGATAATCTACGGAATCACCCAATGCTCCGACAACATCACTCGGGCATGAACTGGACGAGTCTAGGATGAATGGTGTCCGGGGTTTGTAATTTCCGGTTCGCATTTATCATTCCAAACAGAGTTCGCCGGTGGAGCTTTTCATGACAGCGCCGAAGCGGCGCACGTGAGACGCTCAACATCGGAGCGCCGTAATAATTTCAACCTCGAAGAGTCATTCGCCTCTGTGCGGGAAGAACAGGCGATCCGCTCATTGCTTTGGATCACAGAAGATGAAGATGCCCATGTTGCATATTATTGGGTACCCGCAGTCTATAAAGATTTTAATGTGCCATGATCATAACTATCTATGCTTGTGGATTTGGCATTGGAATCAGATGAACGAGTTCGATACAGAGCGCGATGTCGCCATACAATCCACAGATGTGGAATCAATGTTTCCGAACGTCCCCTGTGCCGGAATGGCGACTCTACCGAATTACCTAGTGCTCCAACAATATCACTCGGGCAGGATGCATGAACTGGACGAGTCTGGGATGAATGGTGTCCGGGGTTTGTAATTTCCGGTCATATTTATCATTAACAGATTTCGCCGGTGGAGCCTTTCATGACAGCGCCGATGAAGCGGCACACGTGAAACACTCGGAGAGCCAACCGTTTACATTCGTCCATCGGGAACCCTCAATATCGGACCACCATAATAATTCCAACCTCGAATCATTCGCCTGTATGCGGGAAGAACAGACAATTAACTGGTTGCCTTGGATCCCGGAGGATGAAGATGCCCATGTTGCATATGATTGGGTACCCGCAGTCTATATCTTGTTGCGATATCAAGGATTTTTAATGTGCCATAATCATAATAATTATCTATCCTCGTGGATTTGTCATTGGGTTTAGATGAATGAGTTCGATACAGGGCGCGGTGTCGTCATACAATCCGCATAGATATGGAACCAATCCCGGTGACGTGCACGAACTGGCCTGTTTCCGAACGCCACCTGTACCGGAATCGCGACTCTCCGGAAGTACCCAATGTTCCGACAACATAACTCGGGCGGGATGCATGAACTGCAATTTGTATAAAGGCCAGGTTCGTCGAGAGTGTTCTGCACCGAACGCAATCGAGTACCACAGGCAAAGTGAGTGAGTGACTTGCGGATTTACATTTGTCAACCTAAGCACATCTAGGTCAAGGATACCGTTGACAATTCACAATGAGATTCTCCCCTACCCTCACCGTCCTCGGATCGTTGATTCATCTCCTCCCGGTCGCCACGGCGCTCCTTCAGTCTAGCTGGAGCGCGACGAATGTGCCCGCCACCGGCCTGACCGACATTACCTTCCCCATTACCATCGTCGAGGCGGATCACATCTCCGGGTACTACTTCGCGCAACAGTACACCTTCATCGGCTCCAGCATCGGGTATACGGGCATCCAGCCGCGCCCGGACGCCAACGGGAAGGCCGTTCTCCATGGCGTGTTCTCGAGCTTCGTCGACGGCAGCACGACTACGGACAGTAACTGCAACGCTGGTGCGGACGGGGGTCCGGGCGTCTCGTGCAGTTTCGAGTGGAATGGCGTCTACGGCCGCACGTATAACTTCGAGGTCAAACGCGGTGCGGGTCAGTTGTGGGTCGGCACCGCAATCGATACGGTTACGCAGGAACGCATCCACATCGGCAGCTACACCGTCCCGGCCGGGGCGGGCGGGATTGCGAACGGCCAGGCAGGATTCGTCGAGTGGTACCCCTGGAACTCGTTCGAGCCGCCGAACCACTGCGCACATCTGCCGTACCAGCAGACGGTCTTCGGGAATCCGTTCACGTCGAATATGGGATCAGTCTGTACGCAGAGCGAGTTCTTCGAAACCGGAGACTGTATTGGACAGGTCGCGTTCCACACCGAGAAAGTCCCCGGAGGCGTGGAGAATAACTGTGGCTTCCGTGGGCAGACGGGCTCTTAGCAGGTTACGGAGGAACCTTGATTACCATTCTCATTTTGCTTCATAGTTTCCCAGATACCTTCTTACCTTAACGTTCATATTTTGGTCTTGAGTTCTTACGCTAGTAGTTACAGTATCGATCATACACTTGTCATGAATTTGAATTTTGTGTTCGTCTTGAAAGTTGATATTAGCAATCCACGACCTCAAATATTGCTTGGTCTCCATTACATCTCCAAAATTGTGCCATGCACACCAACAAGTTCTGCCACTCGAGTCGTCTCATAGTTGCTCTCAAGTACATCTATCTCTGTGCAGAAATGGTTTCTGCCGTGCCCTTGCCCAGCATCAGAACTTGTGAGCACGAGATCCTGCGTCTTGAGATGATCACTCCGAGTGAGCTTCCAGTATAATGCTCAAGTCTTGGAACATATAATGGGGAGCTTTGACTTGCATTTGTATTGAGTACCATACCTACGTAGTTTAACAGGGGATACATGAGTCTGGGTTTGACCCACATATGTTCTCCCTCGTCACTTGTGTGTGCAGCGGAGACAGGAATATGGTTGATGAATGGCTACGTGAAACGGCGCCGAGCCAAGGGAAGAATGTAGAGAGTATAGAACAATAGGGTGTTGCGTGATACGACGCGGAGGTCGCGGGGCATTTGCGGGTATCTTGTTGAAATTAGACCGGCCGGGAAGAGGCGACCTGGACAGTTGGCTGAAGGTATACCGCCACAATCTTCGCCAGAACATCCAGATGCTCGCGACGTTACGGGGAGAATATGGGACGGATGACGGCTACGAATCCGATGTTAATGAAGGTCGAGCGCACCGCCTTTCTGCAGAGTTGTGTTACACATTAGAGGAAACTATGATCTAGGAGGAGGACGAATAATAATAATTACAGACACCTAATCTACGTCTATCCTTTATCATTGTCGGTTTTGCTCTTGCGTCCAAAAGATAACCCTATTGTTCACTAGGTTCATAGGCGCGCCCATTCGTATTCACCCAGGACAGAAGTGAAGCGCCAGTTCCACCTTTTTCTACGCCAAGTTCCGTTTTCAGCAAATCTTCACCACCGGCGCACTATACGATCCACCCTAAGACCCCTTCCCACTGTGCAGCACCGCACTACCTCACTGCCAGTGCGACGAACGGCGGGTCCTCCACTTCTTCCCCGTCAGCGAGCGTGCTACCCACGCGGGCGGTGGACGGAGGCGGGGTACCAGGCTCCGACGGAGCGCGGACCTGCGGCCGCGGCGCCGAGGCTCCCTAAAACCCGACACCGCGACACGGCGGTTAGCTCCCATCAAGTGCGCCACAGCCCAGACAAAGCCGACACATGCAGCTAATTTCTTTCAACTCCGACACATTGCCAAGCTTGTATACCCTTCGTGTGAACTGATGCGATTGATGTGCAGATCACCGAGTACGCCGAGCGTGGTTCAAAAGGCGTGGACCAGATTTACAGTGCACGAGGAATTGTTCCAATCGCGGGTAGCCTACGGGGGTAATCGGTCAAACTACCCTTCACATTGATAAAGGTACAAGTCTTCGGTTTTGCGTCTGCTTCTTTAAACTTGATCAATATTTCAGCTTCACACACTGGTTGAACATTTCACATTGTTGAGTGAAAAAATTGATAAAAAATGTCGTTCAATTTATAGCCATTTTTCACTGAAAAAAGAAGTGAAAAATTTAAAACATTTTCACCACTTTTTTGACTTGAAATCAAAGTGAAAAATGTGAAACAAATTTTGTGATGTTGTTAAGATGTTTCTTTTGCATTTTTTGACTGAAGTCAAGGTGAAAATGATGGTGAAAAAATCAAAAGTTTTTTCACTAATTTTTTCAGCAGGAATCAAAGTGAAAAATGTGAAACAAAGTTGGTCATATTGTTAAGATGTTTGTTTCACATTTTTGACTGAAACTCAAGGTGAAAAATGCGAAATATCACTTGTTGAACATTTCAATTTTTTGAGTGAAAAAATTGATAAAAATGTTATTCAATTTACTGGCATTTTTTCACCGAAAAAAGAAGTGAAAAATTCAAAACATTTTTCACCACTTTTTGAGTTGAAATCAAAGTGAAAAATGTGAAATAAAGTTTGTGATGTTGCAAAGATGTTTCTTTTGCATTTTTTGACTGAACTCAAGGTGAAAATGAAGGTGAAAAAATCAAAAGTTTTTTCACTAATTTTTTCACCAGAAATCAAAGTGAAAAATGTGAAACAAAGTTGGTCATATTGTTAAGATGTTTGTTTCACATTTTTGACTGAAACTCTAGGTGAAAAATGCGAAACATCACTGGTTGAACATTTCAAATTTTTGAGTGAAAAAATTGATAAAAATGTCATTCAATTTATTGGCATTTTTTCACTGCAAAAAGAAGTGAAAATTTTAAAACATTTTTCACCACTTTTGTGAGTTGAAATCAAAGTGAAAAATGTGAAACAAACCTCATGTTTTTCTTCAAACTAGTAATACCATTAATTCATACACATTTCAAGGTAAAAACAAAGGTGGAAAAATGAACAGTTTTTTGACCAGTTGTTTCACTAGAAATAGAAGTAAAAAATGGAAAACAAACAGTGGTGGCAAAAGCTAACTCACCCAGAATTCACATGTGTTTCACTCATGTGTTCCGAAGGTGGTTGGCAGCTAAACAAAGCCGATATCACAGTCCATCAATTGTTCTTTGCCAGACAAAATACACACAAAGAATAGACAAAGGGCAGACAAAGGAGCTTGGAAATCCTGTGGCCCTTTGTCCTTTGTCCTGTGTCCTTTGTCCTTTGTCCTTTGTCCTTTGTCTTTTGTCCGTCCTTTGTCTATTGTCTGCCTTTCACTGTTGAAGCAATTCAAGTTTTTTTGACAGAAAAATTGGTAAAAAATTCAAAATCTGTTTAGTACATTGTATTTTGGGTCCCAGTGTGAAACAAACATCTTAACAATATGACCAACTTTGTTTCACATTTTTCACTTTGATTCCTGCTGAAAAAATTAGTGAAAAAACTTTTGATTTTTTCACCATCATTTTCACCTTGACTTCAGTCAAAAAATGCAAAAGAAACATCTTAACAACATCACAAAATTTGTTTCACATTTTTCACTTTGATTTCAAGTCAAAAAAGTGGTGAAAATGTTTTAAATTTTTCACTTCTTTTTTCAGTGAAAAATGGCTATAAATTGAACGACATTTTTTATCAATTTTTTCACTCAAAAATGTGAAATGTTCAACCAGTGACATACTCATTGATTTCCAGTGGAGTATTCAAGCTCGAGGCACATGTTGACGCGTGTACTATAAATGTACTCTGACATTAGCTTTCCGTAATCAGGATGATCCATCCAGCAAAAATTCAATTGGGTCAATCCTTTCAGTCCTTCCTCCGTTACTCCCCAAATTAGGCACCAACTGGTCTCAAACACTCTTCTCAGCTGGGCTTTTCCCTCCTTTCCTCACCCTTCGAGATCAATTATACTGCCGCTTTAGGACCCCCAAGCCCATTCTCTCTCGTTTGGGGGATCTTATTGGACAAAACCTATGTTTGTCCTGCTAAGCGCCCGGGATTCATCGAGATCTCGAGAGATCTTTAGAGAACACTCGAGATTTGTCGAGATCTTGAAGGATCCCAAACATTCTCTCGAGTGATCTCAGTACAAAAACTTGGTTCCAGACTTTCCACCAGTGTATCACCCTTTTCGAGATCTTGAGGGATCCTCAAGGATCCCGATACAACATCGGTCAACGGTCAACTGAGTCTCTCCACTGGCTAGCTCAAGATCAATCGAGATCTCGTATTAAACACCTCAGCTTCTCACCTGGCTGGCTCGAGATCACTTGAGATCTCGTATCGAGCAGTGATAAACACCTTCTCACGTCCTCGCCGAGGATCCGCTGCATGACCACATTATTATTAGCTCTACACAAGGATATGAACACCCTTATCAGGATCCTCGCCCGAATTCCATTGATGCTTGGACGTCGGGTTCCGGTATTCCATTCATGAACATCAATGGGCATTAAATCTATGTCCACCCTGACCGCTCCCATGACTGGGAGATTGTAACCGATGAGCTGGCCTTCATAAGGCTGGACGGCCAACACACGGGCGAGACTCTTGGTAATGCCATCATTGAAACTGTCGATCAATATGAGTTCCACGATAAATTTGGGTGGGGCACGGCAGACGGTGCATCGGTAAACCGTGTGGCGGCTCGAGTTGTCGGTTCTGAGAAGGTTGAACACAAGATAGTTCAGGTAGAAAATTGTCCCGAGCCTGCTGCCCAGTCAAACGGCGACTTCATACGAGGGCACCAATTGTATCTGCCAAAGAAGAATGTTTGGTTTATATGTACTTGATGTCTGGTGGTTGAACTCTGGTTCATAGTTAGATGTGTCGCTTGCCTCGTATTCCAGGTCAGCGAGGATCCCAATTTTATCAACGACAAACTGACACAGTTCCCAAGATTGCTGAGCTACATTGTCTTATCTGTCCAATATATCATAATCTTGTGGAAAAATTTGCTTGAAATTCGGGGCCAATCAACATACCCATGTACTGAATCCTGGGGCCTTCCTGCGTTGATTTCTTGCCCAGCTGACCATTTTTTTTGGGTCCATACCAATACACAATATTGAGAGTTGTATTTGGTGGTAGTAACTTGAGATTGTGAATGTCTAGCGATGTAGGCTGCTATATTGAGGAAACCCGTGCAATTACGGGTGGACAGGATCTATGAGAACATATCCTGACGTTGCCCATAATATTGTACTCATCCATGGCGATGGTCCTTGGCTAAACGATAAAAGAGTGTGAAATCACCTTTTCCGGGGTTAGTAAAAATATATTGAGTTTTATAAATGAAGAGGTCACATACACCTTTGTATTGACTAAGAGCGCTGGCGCCTCCAACATTCAGCTCAATTGAAGTAGATTTGGATTGACCAGAGAGATTTTGGGTGAAAAGTATATTTGCTGCCCGGGAGTTGGTTATTGTATTTTCGCAGAGTTTGGCTCCATAGAAGTCCTTAGAATCAGAGTGGTAACAGATTTCAAAGTCTAAATGGGCACCCGACGGTCTGTGGAAGTCTGCATAAATCAACGGGGGCAACTTTACGAGTGGCTGTGCGATGGTAAAGTTGCCCCCAGTGGTATTCTCCCACAGCACAGCCACTGAGGCTGCCTTTGATCTCCGTGCTTTTGCCTCTGCTGTCAACATCTGGTCCTGCCCAATGGCTCTGGGCAGGCTTCAAGCCTTGCTAGTACAGTTGGAGGGCCTCTGGAGGAGCAACTGCCAGCGACTGCCAGCACTGCTGAAAGCCGGCTTCTGCAGCTTCAGGCCACGCCAAATGCCGCCAACAGATCCAGACTTTCTCTCAATACCGTTTCTCTGAATGCTCCAACTCAGTGTAGGCTGAGTCGTGTTGTCATGGACTGTAGCAGGTTGTATTTGGAAATAAGTACATTGATTACGACTACGACTACGCAGGCGGAGTATCACCATACAGGTCACGATACTCCTCCGGGAACCTAGCGAGAAACTCAAACGATGTGTAAATCTTGTCGTCAGTGTGCCGGACGCTCCATGGCTTCGCCTTTCGCTTCCCACTACGGAGTGTAAGTTTAAAAGAACTCAGATACCGATGAGTTACTGGCTGTTTCTTCACGGAGGTCGATGCTTCAGGTGCGATGGTGGCTTGCATCTTCTTCAATTTCGGTGCAGGGGCATCGTCATGCGTTTTAGATGCTCCCCTCTTTTGAGTTGATCGACGAGTAGACAGTGGTTCTGGGGATTCGGAGCGGGGAGGGGCAGGGGAAGGGGCGGACGGAGAACCTAAGAACGTGAGTTTCAGATCATTGTCTCGCATGAGTTTAAGGACTCCTCACTGGGATCGACGAAAGGACCACCAAGGTTGGCGTTGTCCGGAGGACTCACCATGGCATCACCATCGGCAGTGTTGGCCGGACCCATTAATTCATTGGGAGAGTCGCCTTCGTCGTTCTCCTGCTGGAGTACGTAGGATGGTACACAACCTTCAACTTGAACAGCAGATAAATACAGAAGGAGAATATTCGTGCGTGCCACGTACCTTCTGGTGGAGCCATCCAAATACCGTCCAGCTCCCCTGCGGCTGGGGCTTTCCTCTTTGGTGCGTTGGTATGAGGGGCGGCTTGCCCTGGAACGAATTCAAAGTGAGTAGCAATACAAAACAGAGAAGGAGCAATACCAATGGATTTTGCCTTGCTCTTCTGGGTTACGCGAACAACGCCTGAAGAACTCGTCTGTGATCTGCTCAGAGAGAACTGAAAAGTTGAGAGGAATTAACTCACCTTCGATTCCGCTACGAGTATCGCAAGCTCGGCCCTGAGCTCCTTAATCTTGTTGTTGCCCGCACTTGCTCGCTTCGCCTTCTCAACCGCACTGGTATGCCGCTTCGCATTGCGCGCAGTGTGATGACTCAACTCATTACGGTTGTTGGCCATAACACCGTTGGCGAGAGAGGCTTCAAATTGGAGGCCCACGGCTTGGTCCGCCTGCTTCGCCCTACATGGGTTTAGTGAGGAACAATGAAGGGTTAGGGACGAACCTGAGAATGCACTCTCGTGCGGCAAGACCAATTCCCGTCTGAGAATTAGTCCAGTGATGTTGAGTTTCGTTACCATTCGACGTGAATGGTGTGGTCATCCAATCCTCGTGTGAGAGACCGGAGAGGCACTCGATCAGGCCTGGAAGAAGCCATTTGTGGTGGAGTTTGTGATTCCACCACGCTGAAATTAGTTAGACACCACGCACGTGCATTCATGAGGACCACGTACCAGTGATGGGGGTAATATCAAGCGAGAAAACCCAGTCGGTGAAATTGTGTACCTCATCACGCGTTTTGAGTGAAAGAATACGCTGAAAACGAATCCATTGGTCTTCGTCTACGTGGGGTTTGACGCTCTTTTTTAACCCTCTGGACGCAGAATCAGATGGAAACGAAGACATGGTTCAATGGACGTACTCGAGAGCATGGCGACGGCATATCCGCACTACTTTGGGAAGGAACTCGTCCACCGTTGGGCGCTTGTCACTATCCATGCCCTTGATGAAGGACCGGGCCATTCCGATCCATGGCGCTGCCTCCATGTCACCCGAAACGGTCACCAGCCATCCCTCTGGGTCCCACGCCTTAAAGGATAAGTGTTTTCCTGTCGCACCGTAGAAAGCTTCGTCAATTTTATCCCACGCAAATTCAAAAGCGTCTGCATCCTTTGCGTCCATGTAGATCCGCCCAAATGTGAAAACTAGAGCCATGTGAGCATGTGCACGCGAATTGAATTTGACAAATATGATTAAGACGCACGTCGATTGAGCACGGTGAAGAATGCAGTCAGTTCGTACTCATTCAACAACCCAGCTTTCATGCGCTTGAAGATTGTATCTTGATTGAGACTACGAACATGTTCAACGCAGCCGAGAAGAAAATTGTCGAACGTTGTGATGACAGCAGAAGGTGGACTACGACCTGGAAGGAAATCGAAAGAATGCATGTAGCGCTCCCGAGGTTCTTTCGCCTGGTCAGCTTGGTATAAATCAAAGAGACCTGGTTCGAATGGGTGGATCTCATGAGCACGAAACCAACATCAAGATGAAAATTGAACCTTCCCATCCGGACTTGTCGCCACCAGGTTCGCCTCGCTTGAGCGCCAAAATTATTGCCTGCTTTGTGGCTGCTTGCAGAAGGGATGGATGAACCAATCCTGGGGCGGCACCCATAATCTGAATGGTGGACGCGGCTAGGACCGGTGTCAGAACTTGAGGTTCCCTGCAAAAAAAAATGAACGCACCCTGCTCGACTTTGTTCACGGTTGCGATCGAAATCCCGAAGGTACGGACGGCCTTCTCGTAAAGCAACTTCACGTGGGTGGGAACCTTCGTATCGGGTGGAGGTGGATGGGTATGAGGGTGGGAGGGTTTCGGAAGTGCAACTACAAAAGGTATGTTCTGTTCGTCCAAAGGGATGAGGAAAGTGATGGCAGCCTGACAACTAAGCTTGCACATCGGGGCTACATATGATTTTCCGTCCTTCGTATGCGGAAACGCTGCGGAAAACACGTCAGAATGTTGCGCATTGTGGACAGCCAGTGTGACTCACGACATTGAGATTTGCCCTTCTTTCCCGATCCGCTCCCAATAATCCGACTGCAAGACTCGCCCGTCGGATCTAGCGCACCGTTGGCGATCCACCCCCAATAATGTGACTGCAAGACTCACCAGTCGAATCTAGTGCACCATCCGTGATCGATTCTCCCCGGAAAGCGCGGATACATAAGTCCTCGTCGACGTCTGGAGGAATCTGGATCCCAGAATGGTTCGTCCAAGAACTTGAACGATTGCTGCACGCGAAGTAATATTTTCGGCCGCTCGGAAGCTCCTGTATCTGATTCAGGGACCAAAAATTGAAAGAGTTAAATCGCACTAGCCTTGAGCGCTTCTTTGAGAACCTGATACCCGCTGCATGCACCGCCCGAGGCATTTTTCGCCGTGCACTTCATTCCCTTGACAGTGTTCGAGTGGCTAACCAGGATGAGTGTTGTGATAGGAAAGCGATAGGGACTCGCCAAATGGCCTTATCTTGAATTTGACTGCCCTGATTCAGACGCTGCATGATTTGTGCGTTATTCACAGCGTCTCGCGCATGGGGGTCAAGCTCGTAGCGCTCGACGTTGATGAGCGAAGCATCAATAGATTCACAATAATGGATACCCTGGCATGTCTGCCGCGATCGTCGACATCGAACCGATGGAAAATGGCCGATGCCCGCGAAGAGCTGGCCGTCTACCATAGGGGCTCGATTGGTCGCTCGTTCGCCCGGGGTTCCGTCCCAAGAATGACAGTCCTGACGATGGTGAGGGCTCGTATGCATGGTGGGAAGAGACTACAGACCTTATCTTTCAGAATCTTGTCGAGGTTGAACGTCTTGCCATCGTCGTCCTGATAGTCGTCCCGACTCAAAGAAAAATCCACGAGATAAGCGGTCGCAACACGGGGAACAGGGAATTGCGAGGGAATACCGTGGACGCGCTCGATGCGGCTGACCTTCTGGTTTTTGGTGATGGAGAACGGATGTGTGGGGATGTAGACATCGGACGACACATCCTTATCAATCCAGACGGTGCTCGAGGGCACCCACTGCCACGCCTCGCCAGCGGCGTCCATCTCCTCCTGTGTCATCAATCTCGGATTCCCATCTTCGAATTTAAAGTTGTCTTGCGGCCGTGACAGGAAAACTGGAGCATTGCGTCAGAATGAGATAATTTGTTGAACAATAATTCATACCGGCCGGGTCCGCAGCTTGCAGATGCGATGGAGCGGGGTCCCGGAGGAAAAAGGGGTCCGAACCGGAAGCAACAGCTGTGGGCAAAATCAGCAATTAATCATCCGGGAAACCTGCGAGCGTTCATACCGGGCGCAAATGGAGTGTCTAGATTGAAAGATAGCTCCGCAGAATCAAAAAATGCGGCCAGTGAGGGATCCCAGTCCACATTCGACTCATAATTTTCACCGAAGAGATCCAGACCAGAAGAGGGGGTTGAAGACCCAGGGGCGTCGAGATAATCGAATTCGGAGGCGGGAACCGAGTAGTTTGAGGATTGATAATCGTCGTATGGGTAACTGTAACCTGAGGACGGCGTGGCGGACCGGGTATCGTCGAATCTGACGGCGTGATAGCCATCAAATGCTGCGTTTTGAATAGACACGTCCACGCCATCCATCGAGCGTGGGTCAAAGGGTAAAATGCTGGCCATAATCAGCGGTGATCATAGGTTACGACATGAATCTACGCACCTGTCGAGATCGAGAAGGTCCATATCTCCCCGTTGACGGAGCCATGACAGGAGGTTGTCAAGGTCAACCCATTCGGTGCCGGAAAACAATTGCGCGTTTCTCATCCGGAAGTTGGCGGTGAAGGACTGCGGAACATCAGAATGCATCAAATGGAACATTGACAGACTTACCGCATCACGGAACTGCTCCAGAACGGTGTCGGGGAGGTGCGCCAACAGCGCCGCGAGGGCCGCCATTACGCGGCGTGGCGGCGGCGAGAATGTGGGCAGAAGCAGGAGACGTGGGAGTCGCATCAACAGTGACGCAATCCCATGCCAAGCCATGCTAGCCGAGCGTGCGTGTCGGGTTTGCTAACAGTGTGTCAGGCTTTCTGAACCGTGTGTCGGTTTTGCTGAAGAACCTGTCCCAGGAGGGAAGATGTGTCGGGTTTGCCAATCCACGTGCGGGAATTCCAAGGTGTGTCGGATTTTCTGACATTTGACACCCCGTGTCACGGTGTCGGGTTTGCTATATACTCCGCGGCGCCCGCCCCCCGGTGGACATGCACGTGGAGCGGCGCTGGCGTGGCGGCTGCGGCTCGACAGACTCATACAGGACGCCCCGGCCCAGCTCGGCAGTGATGCGCGCCGTATTGTAGATGAGCGCTTCGCGCCGCTCCGGGCTCGGCGGGAGCGGGAGGAGCGGTGAGACGGCGGTGGGGAGGAATGTGTACCGGAGCGCTGCGGGCGTGGAGCCCTCGTGCCGCGCACACGGGGTGATCAGGGAGCCGAGGGGGTTGCCACTGCGTTCGGATTTTAGCAAGGATGAATATAAAGAAAGAAAGACGAGGACAGTGGGAATATAAGCTGAAGCGCAACCTCTTGGATCACAGCTCGAGATCGCGATCAGGACACGACGTACCAGATCATACATCCGACTCCGCTAGTCTCGCACCCACACTCCTTGACGTGAAAGTCGAGCAGATTCGGAACCTCGGGCGCGAAATACATCGCCTCTAGCAGAATAACCTCCTTGGTCACGCCCGCAGCAGGTGCGCGCCACATTCTCGAAGCCCGTGCGTTTGAGTGCAAGCGTGCCCCACAGCCTGTTGATTTTTTCTCCAATTTTCGAGGAGGAGAATGAGCAGAGCCATTTGGTTCAGATGGCAGGAAATGGGCGGTGGGGAATCTGCCAGTGGCAACAGTTTCGTCGACAGAGTCAAATTCTGAGCCATAAAAGAGGACGACGTCGATGCCGTGAGGGTCGAACGTTCCACGAATAAAGTTAATGTTGTCAAGATCTTGTGAGGCGATATGTAAAGCCCTGGGTGACGGGGAGCGTCGAGTCGACGACATTAGCTCGAGCTACCTCGTGGTCGAGAAATTGAAGCCAGGACCGATGATTATCCCAAAGGAGGTCGGTTCCCTGATCCGGAAAAAAAATCGAAATTTGGCTCTGGAGGTCACCGTCAAAGTCCGGAAAAACATCAGGGAACCCCCCCCCCCCAGCAATTTTATGCAATTTTATGATATTTTATCATAAAATTGCTTCCCTTCCTTCAATGTGCAAAAATAGCTCAAAATATCTTCTCTCCAAAAAATGAGGCTCAAATTGCAGAAAGCTTTACAAGAATGTGGCGAAGGTTTCAGTCAATTGTATGTAGTAGCTGCTTCAAGAATCTTCCTCAGACACACAAAGGAAGCGACAGAAAGTGATGCAGTAAATGGTATATTATTCAAATGTACACAAGACAGAGAGGGTATATGTAACAACTACGCTTGAAACCTCTCCATCATGACCACACCTGCAAATCAAGGCAGGAGCATCTTGCATATAATTTGGGGTAAGTAGAGCTGTCGAGGATGTCAGTGAGGTACGCAGCAACAGCGTATTTGAGGCGCACCTATGCGTTGCAGCTGGATATCATTGATTCATATGTTCTACCTCAGGCTTGCACACCTCAGCCCAGAGTAAGCGAACAGGGCATCTGTGTGCATGAGCTTTTTAGTGACATTCATTGTAAAGAGGGCTTGCGCACCTCAATGAGCGGGATGCACACGAAAATGCGAGCAGCGGCCTGGCCCAGATACGGAAATGTGAGCGGTAGAGACACGGAACCTACAGAAAGTAGTCAGTGTCAATGAATCTGTACATTGATATAAGCTACTTGCCTAATTGCCTAAACCATTCTCAACAACAGACTATACAACAGAATAGTGAGGAATATCTTTGGAGAAATGTGGTAACGACGACATACATGTCATCCGTGGCGGCAAAGATGTGGGGAATCGACGGTGTAAGGGTGGTCCATGAGCTGATTGCGGAGGTCAGTAGAGGTGGGAATTAAGTGGAGGGCGAGGACCGCACCAGAGTTTCAGGTAGAATGGTCCCCGCTGTAAAGTCCCCAGTCAGGAAATTTATCCCGGATGGTATTCAAATGGAGAACACACCGTAAGCGTTGCCATAGGAGGCGACAAGAGAGAATGCGAGAGAGTGGACACCGATGGGAAGGGAGAGAGGCTGGCATGAGGGCGGAGGAAGTGGGGGGGAAAGGAAGAGAGCGGTGCTTTGTTGTGACACGATCAAAACGATGATAAGCATGCAAATTGCCAACGCGTGAAATTTATCAAATTTGGCGTTCTTGTTATACTTACCAAAGTATAACAAGTGTTTATTAGATATCTTGCCCATTAAGAGCCATAGTGAGGTCCGTACTGTTGGCTAAAGGAGCATCGAAGTAAGGTACACCGTAAAGATCTATTAAGTCACCGATACCACGAGGGTCAACGACTTATTAGGCTATGGTGGACTTTCTCGAAAGTACAGGTCCAACCATTCGAACGAATTGGGACGTGTATTGTGCGCCATATATCAAGGACATAACACACATTATCCATTCAGACCATAAACACGTCAAGGACGCGTCAGGAGAACATTGGGAATCGCGTTTGTAAGGAAAACCTGTCAAGTGAGGCATTCGGGCCGGATATCCGGAGATAGCCGACAGATTAGATACCGGGATTTTCCGTATCGAGGTGTTGACCGCGGGGCATATTGGGTGACAAAGGCGTCATCAGGCAAGAGATACAGGACAACCAGTCTGTTAACGGCCATTGGTCTAAGCTGGTTGGCCCGGGCAATCTCTACCACAATTTATCCGGACAAGCCATGCTTGGCATGTCCAGAGATATCAAGACCATCAAGATATGATGGCAACAACCTAAAAACAGAAAGATAGATGTCAAGCTCTCGGGATAGAGCTCTTATTTAACCGTTCGTCCGCGCCTCATGATACATGGGACTTTAAATAGCTGGGTCCGTTTATCCGTATGAGCTGATTGTATTATTTATTCTTTTATCATGTGGTGTATAATTCTTGTATAAATACAGGTAGGTTTCGAGTGGAAAGCCAGTGAATCCACCCCTTCTTTGCTAGACGTACGCAGCATTGCTG
The DNA here is from genome assembly GCA_029448575.1 of Mycena maculata. Lineage (NCBI taxonomy): Eukaryota > Fungi > Basidiomycota > Agaricomycetes > Agaricales > Mycenaceae > Mycena > Mycena maculata. The sequence goes on from JARJLG010000178.1 coordinate 128,129, forward strand.
GTATTGTCACCTAAGGAAGTCTTGTATTCATTCGGGGTACCATTAGGAACTTGTTTGTTCTTTCTGTTATTCTCGGTCAATATATTGTTGGTTGTTGGATCATATCTGTTTAAAGTGCCAGAACCTTAAGGAAATCAGAATCGTATCGGGTCATATCGGGTCATATCGGGTTTCATAAGGATAACAGGCAAACGGATTGGTAGAACACGGAACATTATAAGGAATATCGAGGACACTGAACGGATAACAAAGTCTTAGGACCTACTCCACCATCTTTGTTGCATAAAAACCCTCTTGGCTTTCTCTAGATCTCCTCAGAGTCACTAGATCGGCTATTTGGATTGTTACCAATACTTTCTCGAAAGTAACTATTACATAGTTTTAGCCCAACCATTAACCTAATACTTGGTTAGACCCCGTACTCACACGTTTATTGTTTGGATCAGTGTGTTTGAAGTGGTTTAGTGTATTTTGGTGCTCAAAGCATTGATATACATTGACTCCTTTTACCCTTATTCAGATAGTCAGCATTTCATCTGGAGCCCACCGCGAGGGTCAGTTGGACTAATTCATTGGAATTAGTTATTAGCTGTGTTGTATTGGATTTCCGAACGATTCAATCGCGCACTTCTGGACTCGATTAAAAGTCTGAGAACCAAGTTATACCACCTCGTATCTTCGGACACGTTGTGAAGGACTTTCTCGCAAAAGTCATCTGTTGTTGAGCCTTAAGCTCCACAGAAAAAGAAAAAAAATTCTTCCATACGGCTCGAGACAACCTCGTGCTGGTACTTCTGCATCTGCAGGGAACGCGGATAATAGTGAAAGGAATTCGGAATCGGTTGAAACTTCGTTTGGAAAACCAAGGCGATCGGCTAGAAGGAAATCTAAGGGCTTCGGCACTCCAGACGACCTCGAACCGTTACCCAGTAAACGGAAAGGACCATCTCCATCCGAACGAGCACGTGAAGCGGCTAAAAACCGAGCCACATCCCGTTCGGCTGCTTACCGACAGCGGAATTCTACTTTCTCGAAAGTCCCGGAAGAACCTAGTTCTTCACCCGAACCTGCTGAAGAGGAAGAATTTGTTCTTCCCCCATCTCTTTCAAATACTACTTTTACTTCTGCTATAAATATGTTCATGGGTACTCAATTGAACCCTGGGGGAGCTGTTGGAGGAGCAGTAGGACCGGCCCCTAACCCGGCTGGGCCCCCTGCTCAACAAAACGCTCCTGCCCAACAAAATGCGCCGACCACAGGCCATTTCAAGATACCCTATACTTGGGATAAAAACGCTCCCAGCTTCACGTCTGACGACTATGAAGAACTCAGGGATTTTGTGGACCAAGTCCGCCAGATCCTTCAGTTAGCCAATATAACCGATGAACAACTACGAAAGGAGCATTTTGTCAGTTATGTTGGATGGTCTAAGAAGCAAGCCTGGAAAAGCTTAGCGAGTTATAATGCTCCTGCTACTTTCGAGGAATTCTTGAAGGAAGTCTTCAAGAGCTATCCAGAGATTGAAGAGGATAAGCTTGGCTCAATGAGTGCATTGACTCGGATTTGTAAACGGTACAAGGGCGTAACCGTGTTAGAAGAAGGCAGATTGAGGCGTTTCGGTGTGGAATTCCAAGCTGAAATGAACAAACTGTTAATCATTCCAGCGCAGATCACGAATAAACAGGCGGTCAAATTATACTTGGCTACCTTAGACAGGGCATTTGCGGATACATTAAGGTTGACTATCAGTTCAACTAAGCTGTTGAAACATCAGCTTCCTGGATTAGTCCCGGCTCCAGCGCTTGGCGCACCTGCACCGGTTAAATTAGCCGAACGCAGAGGAGACCAAATTGATTTCAAGGAGTTGATGGTAATGGCTGAGCAGATGGCAGCGTCAGAAGATGCTGAAGCAGAAGTCACGATACTTACTGAATCTGGAAGGTCGGTACATTTCCCCACTGTGAAAACCGAAGAGAAGGATATTCGCTTTGATGAGATCAATGAGGTGATTGCGACTATAAGGGACCAGTTGGTGGTTCAACAAAAGCAGGTCAATCTCTCGAACGCGGAAAATACTACCCGTTATAACGAGATATTGCACGCTTTGAATCAGAACAGTGCTCGTGAGCCTAGGAGAGACCCACCTCCGCACCAGGATATTGTACGTGCGGGATCTAACGCTCAAGCAAGTACTCCATCCCAAAACTCTGGTTTTAGTGGTAGGAACAGAGGCGATGCAAAGCCAGAATGCTTCTACTGCGAACAGAATGGCCATTTCTCGCGTGAGTGCCCTTATAAAGAGGAGGCTATTAGCAAAAGCCAAATCATTGTAGAGGATGGTAAAACCAAGCTCGGCGATGGGAACTGGATTCCTAGGGGAACAGGAAGTCAGAGACAGAGAGTAGAGGATTACTGGAGAAACAAAGCTATGGGACAAAACTATTATAGTAGCCCGGCTATTTCCCAGTTCTACCAGGAAGAAGATGGGAGACAACCAGATCCTTTGGATCAGGCGCTCGACGAGGTCAGAACCCTGAAAGTACGGCTCGCTAGAGTTGGAAACCCAGGGCAACAGACTTTCTCGAATATCCCGCAGGCGGTTCAACCCGCATATATGACAAACCAGCTGCCTGTGCAAAGTCCACAGACTTTCGCGAATATGCCAGGGATGGTTCAACCCACCTACATGGCTGTTCAACAACCACCGCAGGCTAGTCCAGGGCTTCTGTCAGGCATAGATTTGAATCAGGCCTTCCAGTCGTTCCTATCAAGGGTTCAGAGCGGAGAATTGCCAGTAACTCAGGAACAATTTGCTGTTACTAGGGGCACCGCTAAAACTAGTGGCAGCCAACCTCCAAATTTCATCTAGGCTCAGGGATAGGGGTTGGAAAGCGGAAATCCAAGCAGAAACAATCCCTTGAGAGCCGAGACGAAATAAATTCCGCAGACGCAAGTCAGGATTGGAGAACTAGAGCGACAGCAGGGACTGTTCAAGGGGAAAGCAGTGATGAAGAGGATCACTTACCGGTGATAACGAAGCAGAGGAAAATCAGGATAGCAGAAGTAGTAGCAGATGAGATTAATGAAAATGGGGACGCGGTAGCAGAACTTCCTTTCGCAAGGGTTCGACCCGCCCCGTCTACAGATCATGCTCAACCAGCGGCTAAACCTTTGCATCCCGGGGATGAAAAAGCATACCGTGTACGCGCGCCAGTTCAGAAGGATGGACTAGGCAAGAAACTGGCAAACCAAGCTCTCAAATCTTCTATAGAGATGACGCTAGGTGAGTTAGTGGGAGTAGCACCGGATGTGCGAGAAAGCCTGAAGGCTAAGCTCACTAAGACCAGACAACCGATTTTCTCGAAAGTAGCATCGGAGGCTGTACTGGCATTTCAAGAGGAAATATTACCTCTGGAAGATGATGAAGAGGAGCTAAAGTTGGAATATGACGCACTCAGCATGGATGAGTTGCCTCAAGTGAGCAGTTATATGGTGTCCGACGTGAACAACCGAGAGGTCCCACTGGGTTCAATAATGATACCCGATCCTTATATGCAGTACTTGGAAAGCTTGGGACCTGATGAAATCCCTAAGCAAGTATATGTAGCAAGGGATTCTGCATCTCTACGAGTCGTCTATCCAATGGTGAATAACAGAGGAGAAGTCGAGTCAGTAACGGATTCCGGATCTCAGATAGTTTCAATGTCCTTAGCACAAGCAAAGGTATCAAAATTGTCTTGGGACCCGGATATTCAGATATTTATGCAGAGCGCGAACAACTCTCTCGAGAAATCCGTTGGATTGGCCAGAAATGTACCCTTCAAGTTTGGACCAATTACGGTTTACTTGCAGGCGCACATTATTAATGGTCCAGCTTATAAGATATTATTAGGGAGACCTTTTGATATCCTAACTGAAAGCACCGTGCAAAACAGTTCAGATGGAAGCCAAACTATCACCTTGAAGGATCCTAACACAGGGAAACGTTGTACCATGCCCACTCACTCAAGAGGAAAACATGAGGACAACAGACCTCCTAAAAAGGCGACGGTTGAGTCGGTTCCTGATGAGGATGACCCACCGGCAACGACTGCCGATTCAACTACTGTTGAAGCGGGTTTTCGCCAATCTTCGAGGAATTAATGCAGGAGCATGAACGAGGAGAACTGGCCTTAAAATTCGGGTTCAATAGCAAGAAGGAGTTGGAAATACAGGGATATTTCAAACCAAAGAAGGAAAAGTTTTCTGAGACAGAAGTTCTGGAAGCGTATGTTAGCGCATCCATGACCACAAAAGAAATCCGAAAAGACAAGGTGGCTAAAGCCTTGTTTAACGAATTTCATAAAGGTCCTGACACTTCTCGGGGGAAAAATGCATCCAAGTTTAACGTTTTCACTTGGAGTCAAGCGGATGGACCAGATGGACCTAAGGTAGACCCTGAAAAAGTCTATCATGGTTCTAGGAGTGGGAATACGGTAAAAACCACCCACGTCCTGAGTCAGGGAGTCCGTTGTGCATGCTGTCAGTCGGCTGATTTCATACATCCCGCTCAACCAAGCGAGGAAAACACAAAAGCGACTTTCTTGAAAGTCGTGGTACCAGAAGAGACGGTGTCTGTGTTCGCTGGCAAAAAGTATAAGCCAGTAGGATTGAAAGTCAGGCCAGTCTACACAGAATTACCCGACAAATATAGGATAAAGAGGGAAATCAGCGGGGATCCTTTGAAAGATATGCCTGGATTGAAACCACATCCTTCAGAATATTGTCCAACTGGGCGGTACACTGAGGAACGTAAGGAAATCATAGATAAGCTTCACACGGGTGATTTCTTGTGGCCAGAAGAACGGAAGTTGATGCACCAGTTCATGATGGATCAGGACCAGGCATTTGCTTGGAATGATGAGGAACGGGGGAGTTTCCGTCATGATTTCTTTCCACCGGTTGAGTTCCCTCTTGTTGAACATAATACCTGGGTAGAAAGGAGTATTCCGATTCCAAGGTACTCTAGGAGGGTTTGAGTTTAAACCATATCGTCTCCAACGATGGGCATGGTTTAAACCGTCTCAGTTCAAACCACCCCTGTGGAAGCCATATAGAAAGCAAGGTTTAGACCACTGTGGTTTAAACCGGTTTAAACCATGATGGTTTAAACCATTTGTAGGTCCAACTGTTGTGGTTTGAACCGGTTTAAACCATGATGGTTTAAACCATTTGTAGGTCCAACTGTTGTGGTTTAAACTGGTTCAAACCGGTTTAAACCACGATGGTTTAAACCATTTGTAGGTCCAACTGTTGTGGTTTGAACCGGTTTAAACCACGATGGTTTAAACCATTTGTAGGTCCAACTGTTGTGGTTTGAACCGGTTTAAACCACGATGGTTTAAACCATTTGTAGGTCCAACTGTTGTGGTTTGAACCGGTTTAAACCGTGATGGTTTAAACCATTTGTAGGTCCAACTGTTGTGGTTTGAACCGGTTTAAACCACGATGGTTTAAACCATTTGTAGGTCCAACTGTTGTGGTTTGAACCGGTTTAAGCCAGGGGCGGTTTGAACCGGTTTAAACCATTTTTTAGGTTGTCTGTTGTTCTGTAATGGAACCAAGGTCAGTTCAAACCATGTTGGTTTCAACTGGTTTAAACCAGGGGCAGTTTGAACCAGTTTAAACCATTATTCAAGCTGGCTGCTGTTCTGTAGTGGTCAGTTCACCATTTTGGTTTAAACCGGTTTAAACCATTTTTTAGGTTGTCTGTTGTTCTGTAGTGGAACCAAGGTCGGTTCAAACCATGTTGGTTTAAACCACACATGGTTTCGACTGACCATGGTTAGAGAAAAATGTCAGATCCATAGCTTGGGTGGTGCTTGATTTTTCACGTCACAAGATGAAATAGAATACAGGAATTGGAATAGTTTATTACATTCAGTTGCCCTCAGCTATGCTAGCATCCCAATCAATTTTCTGATCTGGGCGCTCGGATTTGATGTGTTGGGCAAGACTAACTCCGGCTCTGGGCCAAGTGCCACCCACTTTTGCAAATTTCTCCTGTGCATCTTTCCCCATCTCCTGATACATGCTTGCCACCTTCAAGGCATAAGCCTTCTTTCCCGGTTCTTCTTCATGGTCATGAGCAAGAGCAGTCCAGACGGTCCCCATTTTGTTAAATCCTTGAATTGCGCGGCGGAACTCTTGTGCAAGGATTTCAACTTCTTCTTGCCATCGTTCCATATCTGCACGAGCGCGGTGCCATTGTACTTGTGCTGCTGTATAATATTTAGTTCTGAAACAATCTGTAAGACAACTTGACTCACAATCTAGAACATATTCGGCTTGCTCCGCTTCAGACAAATTTCCATGATAGCCCTGTCGCCAAATCCAACCTTCAACCTTCCCTCCATCACCCAGATTGTGTGGTTGATCTACATTTTTGGTGTAAAGATCTTCATCCCTCAACTCTGGAAACCCAAACTTAGGGTCTTGTGGGTTGCATCCAAGTGCAATCATTGCAGTACGAGCCTGCCGATACTTGTTGACATAACTTTGGATTTTGGTTTGGACATCCTTGATTTTCTGCACTGCACGTGTGTTCTTCTCCTGACCATGAACAGCATTACTGCGGGCATTTTTGTGTTGTCTGAGGGCCTGGCTGTGTTGGATGTGCTCACGCAGGCTACGAAGAGCATCATTTGCTTCACCTTGTCGCAGTTTCAGTTCTTCTGCTCCCAGAGTCTCTAGCCCAAGTTTGATTCGCTCAGAACTAGTGAAGTCAGAGGGCAAGAATAATTTCTCCCATTGAGGTGGTTTGTAGGGCTCTGAAATCACATATGGGACAACTTGAGGACAAATGTGCCGTTGTTGCTGATGCCATTTCTTGAGATCCGCCCCTAGACGCTGCTGTTCAAGCATGGTATCTAGTGTCTGGTCATCTTCACTAGTAGGGATTTTTGTACTTCTTAGAGCACGTCTAATCCATTCAGTGATCAGTCTTTGTTCTGTGAAGAGAAGAAGTCGGAGGACATACTGCTTGGCTTGAAGTTTCAATCCAACATTGAGAAAGAGAGCAACAGGAGTAGTGGCACGTGCTTGGGATGCTTCCTCAGCTCTTTGCTCACCAGCAATCATCTCTTTCAGAATCTTTGCTTGACTAGGAGCTTCAAATAATTTAGTAGCATTAAACAGTCAACTTATCAAGCCTCACCTTTTTGCTCCTTGAGTCGATATACACTGTGCCATTCACTGCCCTTCTGATATGGCTGGGTAGGCTCTTTCTGCCACTTATGCACCAATCCATGTCCTCGAAGAATGGACAGTCCCTGGAAATGCTCGCGGCGCTCTTCAGCAGTCTCCTTTGCTTTTGTGTACAAGCGAGACAGTGAGGTAGCTAGGAAAATAAATGAGCACATTGCATAAATGAGAAACTCTGCATACCCAGATTCTGAACCTTGATCCAATTCCAGTCATTAAAGAAATCATTGAGAGTATCATGGCGGTGTCCAGCATTCATTTCTTTCGTCATTCCACCAGCCTGCTTAGCTTCGGCCCATGTCCCTTCAATTCGCTCGCCATCTGTGCGACCCATCCACTTTGTCCAGTTCAATGACCAGCGATAACGGCAATCATCTTTGTGTCCCTGCAGATGCATTTTTGGTACCAGTAGCTGTAGCCGTTCAATTGCAGATGAAATGAAGGAGGGGAATACACCCTCATTTGCAGCATTTCTGAACCGCTCAACAAGCTTGATGCTATACTGACATGCAATGTCATAAGTGAGAACAATGTTCCTGACAAGAGGAAGGTTGTGCAGGGCGCCACAAAGTGCATAGTCTGTATTTGCATAGCTAACCAAATATGAGAAGCAATAATGAAACCAAGTACAGAACTACACACCGTTCACCAACATGAAGATCAACAATCCCATCTCGTTTGAAAGTAGAATGGCGAGCACAGGTAATCCCAACCACACCAGAGACTGCACAACCCCTAAATTTGAGTTTGTTTTGGAAGTTAGCAGCATTCAAACGAGCACAGGTTGATTTCTATGCAGTTATTAGTTTAGAATGGTTTGAGACTAACATTGAACCGACCTCTGTGGAGTTTTTGGAATTCTCCACATATTCCTGGTATGTTGAGTCTGTTGGAAAGCACGATTTTCCCTCAGTCAGTGAGACATCATCTGGGTCATCAATCTTTGATTTGCGCTGCAAGCCAAAGTGCCCATCGGCTGAGAGAAATAATGTGTTTATGTGCCTGTGTCTCAAATGTAAGCATATCACGGCTCTTACATCCCTGGAAAATGAATTCACCTCAATTCATCATCATCCAAGTCCTCTTCCTCCATGTTGAAACCAGGCTCTGGGCACGCAAAGCAAGGAACCACGGTGCCTCCTGGAGTTCGTCGTGGGAAGTGCTTGTCTATGCCATGGCACTGGCCGCTGCACTTCTCCATGACCAAGGCCCGCCAGACCCGCATGACACGTAAAAAGAGTTTATACACATCCTAAATATTCATTGGCACCAGTCAGGATATTAGATCACAGATAAACGTACTGGGACAGTTTGTGGAAAGGCATTGTTTGTCTTCCGACGCAGAGCAGCAATAAAATCATAAGCAGATTTTTTAGACTCCAAAACATCCAGGTGCGAAGATTCCATGAAATTGAATGTAAAGCCAGTTGTGGGCCTTGCAGCGCTAGCAGGAAAGATCCGAGACTGCATGAGCTGCTGAACACGATCACCAGCAGCTGCACAGTTGCAAAAAACGAATTTCGAATGATGAATTCCGTTCCCATCAATGAGGTGGAAGTCGATATAAGATTCTGAGCTGTCATAGTCCACCTGAGGGCAACAATCTCCATGGTGGCCAAGTGTAATGGCATATCCAAGCTCTGTTAGATCTTTGCGAACAAAGTAGGATCCATTCCATTCTTCTACCCAGTGAAAAGGATTGTTGGTGTGGTTTGACACAAAACAACGGACACAAGTCGGCTGAGCCTGGAAGCAGTCTGTGCACCGGACAGTACAACGATCAAGGCCACAGCCACACAGTTTTCCGATGTCGGGCTCAAACTCGCCAGCAAAGAGTAGAGAGAGAAATCCTTGGAAATTGGAGACAAAGCCTCGCATATACTCAGTGGCTCCCTATTTCTCATATTTAGAGGTGAAAACAGACAATTTGCAAGCTAACCTGAAAACGAGATGGCATGGAGGAGTGTGCAGAGGATGAACGAGAACCAGATTGATGGTCTGCTGGGACATGTGGTACCTGGGAAGTAGCAGGGGGTTGAGCTGCTTGGGGAGGCAATGTGACGGGAGCTTGCGGAGGCAATTGAACTGGAGCTGGTGGAGCTGTGGAGACGCGAGCTTGGTGACTAGCTGCAAAAGCTGCATCTTGTGCAGCTGTTTGCTGCCTAGATTTTTTCATTGCAACGGACTCGAGTCAATGTGTGAGCACTAGATGGAGATTGTGGATGTAAGAAGCGAGGAGAGAGTGTAAGTGGGTGTACACTGCACTCGTACTTCAAGTCTCTCAAGAATTGCTTCTATTTGGGTCAGGTGTGCTTGCACAGAGCTATTTGAGTCGGAGCATATTTATCAATACTTCTATGTGGTCAGGTGTAGCAGAGTTATGGTACTTCTATTTGGGTCAGGTGTGCTTGCACGGCGCTATTTGAGTCAGAGTCTGTCAGAGTGTATTCATCGATACTTCTGTTTGGGTCAGGTGTGCTTGCACAGAGCTATTTGAGTCGGAGTGTATTCATTGATACTTCTATGTGGGTCAGGTGTAGTAGAGTTACGGAGTCAGCTGGAACTTTCATCCAAATCAGTGCAGACATGCGTCCAAAATTAATCCGTGATTCTCTCATACAAGCTTCACATGACCGTGTCTCTGGCCACATGACCCTGTCTGTGACTCCGTCTTTGTTCTTTGTTCTTTGTCACACCGTGACAGTCTGCGTCTCGCAACACACACACATTCCTTCCACTTCCTTTCAAACCAGCTCTAAACTCAGAACAACCTGCAACGGCACATTCACCTTCTCTCATTCAAATTCTCATTTACTTATCTATATTCATATCTGCTCGCATCTGTCAATCGTTATGGGTTCTGCTTCTGATGACGAGCTCGACCCGAGGGAAGTATTCCCACCAGATATGGCCAAATGGATCAGAAAGCAATTCTCGGACTTCGACGCTGTCCACGCGGCAGGAGGTGATGAGTCGGATTTCAAGAACAATAAATTTACGGAGTTTCGGACGGAGTTTGGTGGGGAGCGTTGTGATGCAATCCAAGACTGCAAGAGGGTGTGTTCAGCTGTCTCCATGACATTCTCCTTTCACAAGCATGGACAGAAATTCAAACGTAAATTTGCTAATCGTGCCGACAAACTTCGCAAGGCCGCCGAGAAGCAAGTTTCCGGAGGTCGCTCGGGCGGTAAACCATTCTACCTGCTACCGGACGCCCCGGAGACCAAGGCGCGTGACCTTTACAAAAGTGCTCACCGTGACGAGATTATTAAGGAGGCGAACAAGCGACGGGAGGTACTGGGACAGGATCACCATCACCAACCTGCACACTTCCAACAAGTTGTCAAAGAACGTTGGGACGGCCTGTCATCAGCTGAGCACGAAACGTGGGTGGAAGCTGCGGCAGTGAAGAGCGCTGATGCAACCATGCCTGATGCTACCATTTTCGAGTTCGTTTCCTGGTTAAACATCGTGCTCGATACTCATTGTCCTTAGAAATCAGGAGAAACTTCCGCGGATGTTGTTTGGGCTCCTCCAGGGCACACTGCATGCGGGAAGGGGTGGAATTGGCGTTGGCGCGTACCATCTGCTCTACTCGTACCGTAACAGTGAAGAGAAGATCGTTGTGGGAAGGTGCGTATAACTATCTATCCAGTCCCATGGCATTCTGACAATGCGCTAGCTTGACTGTTAATTCGGCCGAATCTGAAACTCTCCCTTTTCAAGCTGCCTGTGTTGATTACGAGGTGACCACCGAAGCGCCGTGGGAGCGGTATTCTCATCAGAACGTCGGCTGTACGTCTTTTTTTTGATCATCACTTCATTTAAGTTGTTCTGGCTACAGTTAACACGAATATCGATCACAGCCAGAAACTTAGCAAGAATACTGGCGGATTTTATGTTCTCCCTCCATTTGATGAGGAAACCGGGACGCTGCAGGAATACCGCAATACTATGCGCATCTTTTTTGAGGCGAGTTTCTGTAAGCTCTCATTTTCTCATTCTCGTCGCAGCCTGAAGATGGTATTTATTCAAACATAGTTCAAGTTGTTCCTCGAACCGGTGCGATGCCTGCCATGCCCTGGACAGAGCTCCTCAATTGCCCCGAGGACTTCCTCGATGCAAGACTTATTGCAAACGGCATCTTGATTCGCCGCCCAGATGCCATGCCATCCGGCGATCTCCGTGCCTTTGCTCAGTGCATTCATGACTTTCAGGCAGCCAACACTACTTCCTCGATCTTCAACGATGAGCACATCATTTCCGCGGCAATCCTCAGCCGCAAGGCACTTGCGGAAGCAGCGAAGCCTCAGGACATTGAGGAGATCATTGAACCCGACAGCGCGGATCATTCCGACTGCTCACCCGTCTTGACACCTCTTGTTTCACCCGCTTCTTCTCCTCACATCACACCAGCGAAACCGGTATCCTCACCCCCACCCAAGTCACGGAAGCGCAAGGCCTCCGGGCCTCCTCCTCCGCTTGAGAGGGAGTCAACACTACCTTTGCGGCGTAGTACACGCCACAATAACGCACCGATTCCCTCCGTTTCAGACACCAAGGAGAGACCCCAGAAGCGCCGTAAAATACACGGCTGAGCATTATCCTGTTCGCTTCGAATCCCCGCTAATATATATAATTCTAACGTAGCTATCATACCCTCCAATTTGCGCCTTCAGTACCAACTGCGTAGTTAGTTACCTCCCATCGTTCGATGCCTACTGTACTCATCCAGAATGGATCTAATGGTGTTTGGAATTGTGCTTGAACTTCACCTAGGGGGCCTCGCTCAAACCTTCCCTGTTATATATTATGGATACGCCCAAGTGACCCGGGACGATCGGAGCGATGGCCGAAGCCAAGCGGGTGATCGAGGCACGTGGCCACGACGCGTCAATGCGTTTCTATGGTTTGATGCAACCCAACGCGTTTATAGCCCCAGAAAATTCAAGGATATTTCTGGGTCCAAATCCAGTTGATTCTACAGTTTGAAGGCCAAAAAACTGTCATAAGTTTAACAAAATTGAGGGCGTAGTGAGATGGTAGAACTCCAAACATCTCGGATGGTGCTCAAGGGGAATAATATAGCAAGTGTCGACACCTGAGAATGACGGAGCTGGACTTAGGGCACCGCCCATCCACGTGTTTGTATTTGGCTGCATGGGAGGGCCAAATATGGCACGTTTTCTGGGGTTTCCCGCGTTCTATTTGCGATTTTCGGTCACATCACATGTCTTTTGTCACGACGCGTCACTTTTTCACCCCTGGGGGTGAAAATCCGGCTCCGGGGACTCACCCATACCCGGAACTGTACTGCATCATCCGATCTCTTCCTAGTGCATTCTCTTCTCAGACGTGCGATCTTCTCTGGAAAGAACTGAAAGACACCAGATTTCCTGCTCCCTGCTTCTCTCATGCGATGATTTTTGCCGTCGAGTCAGGATGTGGTCAACCACCAAGTCCAACTCAAGACAGTGGAGGCGATCTGTTCGCATCTCAGCAGCTATGGCTGTTGTCCTTGTTCACCACAAGTCTCGCTCGTCAAAGGCCAGTCTGCAGTTCCCGGTCAGCCGTATCTGCTATCTGCTCAAGAAGGGCATACACTCAGTGTGTTGGTGCTGGTGCGGTGAGTCGAGTCACCCATTTCTAATTACGGAGCTTCTCAGCTCTGTCATTATCTCTTAGGACGGTGTCATTCTCAACATCAACCCTTTGCTGCTCCCCACTGGCATGCACCAAGAGCCCATTCACTCATATACTGTTTACTGTCTTCATTCACGTGTACGAGTATCAAATGACATGGCATATTTTTTCCTCTTGACTCTCACACCAATGACTCTACTGAACTTCTCATGTGTCAACCTTGTCGCAACTGAGTTCCTCCCATGTGAATTGTATGTTCATCCTCACGTAGATATCATTAATGTCGTTCACAGTTCCCCCTTTTCCATAAAGGGCCACTGTGAACGACCCTATTCATTCACTCATTGGCCGCAGCTTCCAATCGTAACCACCATCACCTGCAGCAGGGATACCCGCATCGATGGAACACAATTGACGCCTGGGTACAAAATGATCAGAAGTCAAACATGAACACACTGATCTTCCAAAGGTTTTACGCAAGCAATTTTAAAGGACAACCCACCTTGAAAAATATTCAGGATATGCAGGAGTATACTACCAGTGCATGAAAAAAAAATCAAGCAGGGTTGTGTTTTGGAATGTAACACAATCAACCCCCGAATACAAAATGATCAGAAGTCAAACGCAAACACACTGATCTTCCAAAGGTTTTACGCAAGAAATTCTAAAGGGCAACCCATCTTGAAAAATATTTAGGGTATGCAGGGGTATGCTACCAGTGCATGAAAAAAAAATCGGGCAGGGTTGTGCTTTGGAATGGAACACAATTGAGGCACGAGTACAAAATGATCAGAAGTCAAACACGGACACACTGATCTTCCAAAGGTTTATGCAAGTAATTCTAAAGGACAACCCACCTTGAAAAATATTCAGGGTATGCAGGGGTATGTTACCAGTGCATGGAAAAGAATCTCGGGCAGGATTGGAATCATGGAAAATGGTGAATAATTGAGTAGGATATGAGTGATATACTCAAACAGTCAGTTTTTTGAAAAAGAAAAAAGAAAAAAACATCGGTGCCCTGAGTTCCACAAGTCGCAGTAAACCACAACAGGAGTAACAATGGTTTAAACCACCACGGTTTGAACCAGTTCAAACCACAACAGTTGGACCTACCAATGGTTTAAAGCATCACGGTTTAAACTGGTTCAAACCACAACAGTTGGACCTACAAATGGTTTAAACCATCGTGGTTTAAACCGGTTTGAACCAGTTTAAATCACAACAGTTGGACCTACAAATGGTTTAAACCATCGTGGTTTAAACTGGTTTGAACCAGTTTAAACCACAACAGTTGGACCTACAAATGGTTTAAACCATCACGGTTTAAACCGGTTCAAACCACAACAGTTGGACCTACAAATGGTTTAAACCATCACGGTTTAAACCGGTTCAAACCACAGCAGTTGGACCTACAAATGGTTTAAACCATCATGGTTTAAACTGGTTCAAACCACAACAGTTGGACCTACAAATGGTTTAAACCATCATGGTTTAAACCGGTTTGAACCACAATGGTTTAAACCTTGCTTTCTATATGGCTTCCACAGGGGTGGTTTGAACCAAGATGGTTTAAACCATCCCCATCGTTGGAGACGATGTGGTTTAAACTTAAACCATGCTGTTGCTGTTCCAAGAGGGCAGTTGGAGGAATTCTGTAAGGTGATCAAGAATAAAATTGATGCTGGAGTATACGAACCCTCCAACGCATCTTACAGAAGTAAATTCTTTGGGGTGATCAAGAAGGATGGCAAGAGTATTCGTCTGGTACATGCGTTGGAACCTTTAAATGCCGTAACAATTGCGCATTCAGGAGTTCCACCGGCTACGGATGAACTTGCAAATCACTTTGCAGGTAGGGCATGTGGAGGATGTTTGGATCTGTACTCTGGATACGATCATAGGGATATTGCGGAAGGATCTAGGGATTTTACGACATTTCAGACACCGTTTGGGGCTCTGAGACTAGTAAAATTACCACAAGGTTGGACAAACTCAGTCCCAATATTTCACGATGATGTTACGTTTATCTTAAGAGATGAGATTCCTCACGTTACTATTCCCTATATCGATGATGTACCAATACGAGGTCCAGGTTCAAGGTATCAAGACAAAGACGGTGTATTTGAAACCATACCTGAGAATGCTGGTATCAGACGGTTTGTCTGGGAGCATTTCGAGAACTTAAACCGAGTAGTCCAACATATAAAATATTGTGGAGGCACCTTATCAGGGTTGAAATCTATCTTATGCGCAGACTCTTTCTCAGTAGTAGGACATGTGTGTTCTTACGAAGGGAGACGGCCAAGTACTGACCGCATTGGTGTAATCATGAGGTGGGGTCCGTTGAAAGATGTATCAGACGTCAGAAAATTTCTTGGGACGGTTGGGGTAATGAGGATGTTCATAAAAGATTATGGAAAAATCTCTCAACCAATCCAGAAATTAACTAGGGACGCTGAAGAATTTGTATGGGGACCAGAACAAGAAGCTGCCATGGAAACCATGAAACAAGCGCTTCTAACAGCAGGGTGTTTGAAACCGTTGAACTATGAATGGGACTCGGACATATATCTCGCAGTTGACACTTCTTGGATGGCTGTTGGACTTCAAATCTATCAGTTAGACCCAATAGATGTGAAGAAACGTTATTACGCAAAATTTGGTTCGATTACTCTAAACGAGCGAGAAGCCAGGTTTTCTCAGCCGAAACGGGAACTTTATGGATTAAAAAGGTCCCTAGAAGCCATGCAGTATTGGTTATTGGGTTGCCGACGGCTAGTTGTGGAAACCGACGCGTTGTACATCAAAGGAATGTTGAACAACCCGGGAATGGGACCCAACGCAACGATTAATAGATGGATTGAGCAAATATTGATGTTTCACTTCACATTGAAACATGTCAAAGGAGCTACTTTCCCACCAGATGGTCTATCCAGAAGGGAAGCACAACCAGGGGATGAGGTTTGGGTGAACCCTGATGACGAGGTCATCAATATTCATCCGCCACCTGAGAACCACCCCGACTGGGACTATTCTATTGATCAGCCTCTCGAGTTTGACAAGTTTAAGGAACAAATTGATGTACGCGGAGGGTACTTTCAATCTATGGAAGGAACGGCGGCTACAATTGATGATTTCAAGGAAGAACTTACTTTCTCGAAAATGGAAGAAGAGGCCATTTCGGTGAAAGTTAAAGAAGCATATGCGTCTGAAGGCTTAATAATGCCTCAGTACCTGCTAATTGACCCACCGGAAGAGGAACCACTACTTCCAAAGATAGAACTAAGGGATGAACCTGAGAAACGAGAATTGTACCCGGAGAGTCATAGAACTGATGCTGGGAAAGCGCAGGATGAGCGACTATCTCTCGTCAGCAAATGGCTGAGTGACCCTCTGGTTAGACCAGCAGGGATGGACAACAAACAATATAAAAAGTTCATGAGATATGCGCGGCCTTTCTTCTTGAGCAAGGAAGGGCGGTTATATAGACGAGGAGATGGGTCAACACATAGGCTCGTTGTGTCCAAAGAGCATAGAATGTATATGATGCGTGCGTCACATAATTCTCTAGGACATAAAGGGTTCTATGCAACAAAATCTATGATAGAACTAAGATTTTGGTGGCCAGAATTGGAAAGAGATGTTAAATGGTTCATAGAAACGTGCCATATTTGTCAACTTAGGCAGAAACGACTCTTGAAGATTCCACCAGTACCAACTATGACTCCGAGTATATTTCAAAAGATACATACGGATGTAATGATTATGGGAACACCCTCTAATAATTACAAAAACGTAGTTGCGGCAAGGTGTTCACTCTCCAGGTGGCTGGAAGCCAGGCCTATCCGAGCGGATAACGGAGAAACCCTTGGGAAATTCATACTTGAAGATATAATCTGCAGGTGGGGGTGTCCTAAGTGGATAGTAACCGATAATGCGCCTCAGTTCATTGCAGCGCTCAAGTGGTTGAATGCAAAGTACGGGATTATAGGGATTAGAATATCACCTTATAACTCAATAGCAAATGGTCCGGTAGAGAGAGGGCATTGGGACATGCGCCAGTCGCTATATAAAGCCACTGGAGGGGACTCGAAGAAATGGTACTGGTTCTTCCCTCAAGTATTGTGGGCAGACAGAATCACTATCAGGCGAGGCCTCGGCTGTTCACCGTTCTTTGCGGTAACAGGAGCACACCCGGTTACACCGCTTGATGTCGAGGAGGCCACTTGGCTAGTTGAATACCCAGGTACACCGCTTACCACGGCAGAATTGATAGGATTACGAGCCAGGGCTTTGGCAAAGCATACCTATCATATCGATGAGATGCGGGCAAGGGTTGATGAGGAGAAAAGGAAAGCAGTTAGACGGTATGAGGAGGAAAATAAGCACACGATTCAAGAATACAATTTTGAACCAGGTGACTTAGTACTCGTCCGTAACACTTCAGTGGAAAAATCCTTGAATACGAAGATGCACAACCGTTATATGGGACCCATGATAGTGATCAGGCGTACTAAAGGTGGTTCATACCTTTGCTGTGAACTAGATGGTGCCATGTTTCAGGGGAAGATCGGGGCCTTCAGAGTAATTCCGTTTGCACAACGTAAATCAGTAGAGTTACCGGAGAATATCTTGGACTTAATAGACTTGTCAAGTGAAAAACTCGACGAGTTAGCTGAAGCAGGCGAAGAAGAAGACGAATACCTTGGAAAGGACATGCAGTTCCACAAAATACGCATCAGGCCGACTTTTGAGAAAGTTGGGGATGACTCGGATAGCGAGAGTTACTTCAGTAAGGACGAACCTGATCTTGAGCCTGGAGACATGGACACCAGTGCCGAGGTTCCAGCTGGTCCTCGCCGTTCGAAGCGCTTGCTGGATGCATAAAAGACGATACTTTCTAGAAAGTACCCGATTCGTGTACAAAGCACGATCGGCGGCTCAGACTAAAACTGAAAATAGTCTGAGGCGCACAGTAAAAGAACATAGCAGGCCGGTGGATTGAACTCACATAAATATGTTAATGTGTTTGGCAGCCAACGCCGAGAAGCGCTGTGTAGCTGGGGAAAATCTAAGGTGAAGGAAAGTTGAACCTACGGCCAACGACTCAACCTCAAATAATAAAATAAAATAAAATATCAGAGGAAAACAGAGTTGATTGGCTTGAGCATAAAAAGGAGCGTGTGTAGCGAAGTTACATTGAAAACTACGCAATTTGGAGAGCCATAGACCGGGATGAAGAAGGAAGTAGTAACGTAAAGAGACGTAACGGGAGGCTAATCAGACAAGGGGTCTGTTAAGGGCGAAATAAGAAAGCTCTTAAAAAGGGTTAGACCGAGTAAGGACAGACGGAGCGCTGAAAAAGCATAGAGTTCGATTCTAGAAGGAATAAGGGTCTTGAGGGCAACGAGATTCATGCTGTGGGCCACAGTACGGGCAAACAGAAGGGTTTCTAGGAGTCACCATCAGACCAGGTTGAGTAGTAACAATTTGAAACTCACGAAACCGTTCCACTACGATTGCGAACTGCTCGCTGGCGACGACCGTTGGTGTTGGGAGTCCAGAACACGACGGAGGTCTCGGAGGAGGTATTCGCGGTGGTCGAGTTGGTAGCGGAGCTGGGCATTGCTGAAGGCGAGTCGCGACCGGCGCTCTGATTCCTCCATCCGAAGGGAGGCAATGGTATCTGCGATGGGGTCCGAAGTGAGCGCAGCATTGGCTGCCGCAACAGTCTGTCGAACAGTCTCGTTGTTGACTGAGAGCTCGGCGGCTATATCGATCAAATATAAATCAGAACGCCGCGAATACAGACTTTCGAGAAAGTCCAACGCACCCTGAAACTGTTCACGGCTGTCCTCATGAGTGTACCGGGAGTCGTTGGGACGAGCCCGCTTGCGAGTTGCTGGAGGGAAAGCATCTCCGTCTGCGCGTTGCTCTGTTGCTGGGTCAGTGACAGCCAGGAAGGCCATGGCCTTGGAATAAGAACGAGCCAGTCGATCAATGCGTTTGATTTGTGAGAAAGATATGCGTACCGTGGATGAACGCGTACCAGCATATCGGCTAGAACTCTGTGAATCTTCAGAGACTGTGCAACACGCACGATGGCCGCCTCGCGAATTAAATAAGGGCTCACGAGCGAGCGTTCATCCAAAGAGCGGGTTTGAACATGACGCTGGGCCCCGCTGTCAGTAATAAGTTGAAGAGACTGAAGTTGCGATTGAAGAGCGTCAATCTCGTCGAGATAGGTGGAAAGGAGGGCACCAACTAGAGAACAACGTACCGGTTCAGGACCATCAAGGATCATAGGATCGTCAACCTCACCAGTACCCTCCGGGGGAAGGTCTGCGTCGTCGAAAGGGGACTCGTCTCCATCCTCAACAATAGCCTTGCTCTTGACCGGTTTAGCGTTCTTCTAAATAACATAGAAAGAGGCAAATATAAGTGAAGATTGACTTTCGAGAAAGTCAAAGACTCACCTTAACCTTCTTCCTGGTAGCCTGCGCAGCCAGCTTGAGCGCCTTGGCAGCCTCCTTGGCAGCCTTAGCCTCAGCCTCTTGCGCCTCCTTGAGACGAAACGCCTCCTCAAGCTCGAAGCGGTGCTTCTGCTCACCGACAAGAACAGCGTTCTTGATACGGTCGCGCTCACTCTTGATCTTGACACAAGCGTCGGAAATAATGGCGTAGTTACCAGGGATGGGACCAGGGGCGCTCCCATGGATCTGGTGATAGGCGTTCTTAAGTTGAAAGGCAGGGTCAAATAAGGCGGATTCGCCAGCAATTTGGTGAACATGGACCATGAACGCATCCTGCCAAGTAAATAAAAGGAATGAATGACCAGAAATAGCGAAGAGAATCAGAGGCGTACATATTCACGGACTTTCTCGTCCAAGAAAGCGCGCTGCTCCGTTTTGTCGGGGTAATTGGTGGCCCGAATGGACTTGCCAATAGCGACAATACGGCCCTGCTGCTCAGCAGTAAGCTTGGGAATAGAGGGCGCCATGGCAGAGATATTGGTGCGAAGACGGGGATACTGGTCGAAGATACTGGTGAACTTCGAATAAAATTGGAACGATTTAAGCATTTAGCGGGCAAGACGCTTGAATGGGTCAGACAGTACTTATGAGAGGAAGACGGATTAACTTTCGAGAAATTTAACCGTGGACAATCTCAGAAACACTCTGATATCATGATGCGCTCTTGGGACGGCCATAATTTTACCGAGTAAGCTAGCCGAACCAACAAATCCATAAAAATAACTGGTCTCGGGTAAACTGAGGACAGTTATGATTTATGAAAAGGGGAAGGAAACAAGTAACTCACATGGCCGGACATTCCGGATCAAAAATTGCGACAAGAACACCAATTGAGCGAAGTCCGAATATCCGGGATCAAACTTTGATGAAGATAAATCACTTTCGAGAAAGTCCCGAGTTGCGTATAAAAATGTAACCAGCTGCTCAGATCAATACAAAAAGATCCGAAAAGCACAGAAAGCGCGACAGAATGATAAGAGACTTGGAAACTATATATATATATAAACAAGTTTAGCATCAATCATCGCGTGGCCATTTGGGAAAGCAAAAGAAAGTTACATTTGATTCAAAAGTAACGACCCTAACGTTGAAAAAGAACGTAGTAGGGAGAAAATAAATAAACTAAGGCAACGGTTGTTCCAAGAAGTGACTGATAGCCAAGCTACTAAGAAGTAACGAAGGATAACTAGTTGTTGAGGTTGGCCACAGAAGGCAGGCGATAAGCCAAGTTGAGGCGAGAGGCTAAGATCTCGGGGTTGGGAGAAGGCACCCCGTAGAGAACGTCGAGAAGGCCCTGGGACTGGTACCGTTCGGATTTGCCAACGGACTCCTCGAAAAATGCAAGGGCTTCGCGAACGGTAGCATCGGCCTCGGGAATCCGAAGAGCTAGAAAGAATGAGGCGTTAAGACACTAACGAGCGAGAGGTAGCTCGGAAAAACGTACGTGGACCATGAAGGGCGACGCCATAAAATGCACAAACGGCCGTCATAAATGGAATACGGAGCGTAAAAGTGCAGCAACATTCGCCAGAAACAAGGCAGGCAGCGCAAGGGGTAGCCCAATGCATACGCGAGCAATGGCGGCCTAAGCGTTGGCAGGTTTCACAGGCATAAGGCTGGAATATTTGAGGGAATAATTCAATCAAATAACCAGAGGAGACGTACCAAGTCGTAACACAAGATAGCGCGAACCTTAGGAGTAGAGGCGTGAATGCCATTATAGGGAATATAAGGCAGTTGTGTTTCGTCTGTCCAAGGATTGAGAAGTACATCAATCATAGAAAGGTTCAGGGCAAGGGTCATGCACTAGGGAAGGCAAAAAGCGAAGTGGGCGACTTTCGAGAAAGTCCACTTCATATTTTATCCACCCTCACTAAAGGGGAAAGTCGATCTATCACGAAGGAAATCGATGAGGACGGCCGATAACATCATAGAATATCATGTGAGGACCTTGCTCTAAGTCACTAGACGCGTTGCAGCTAGTCGGCTTGAAAAAGAGGCAAATCCGAGAAGATCTACTGATGGATACAACCTTAAAAATCGTCAACCGATCAGATATGATCTCGGCAAACTAAACGAGGCAGACGGATCTCGGATAAACGGGCCTTGCAACCGGTGTTCCGATCAATCCGGTCGCTCGGATCGAGCGGGTTGACAAGTGAAGCGACAAAAACCTTAAGACGAGATCACGCTTAAGTTGGGACAGAAAAGAAAACTAGCATTGGGTATAAAAATTGCTAGGGAGTACAAAAGATCATATAGTAAGGGGACAAGAAAGAAAATAGGCAAATGGGACTTTCGAGAAAGTAAATCAACAAAGGAAATACGCTATGTTGAAACAACTTAAGGAGAAAGTGGCATTTACTCGTCTTCTTCTAGGTTCCCGGAGAACTTGGAACCGCCAGCCTTGGGCTGGGGAGGGCGATCAACGTCTAGGAAAGATAAAAAGGGCGCGTTAATTAAAGATGGAAAGAAAAGAAGGAGAAACTGACCGATAGATGAAGCATCTTCATTATCATCCTCAAACTCCGCCATCGGTGCGCGTCCTGCCATCCTCTCCTTCACCGCGTCCAACTCCGCCTGCCAAATCGCGACCTGCTCGGGGGAAGGGTCCTCCAAGTCGAAGCGGCGGTTAGCTTCCTCCACGACGTCGGCGTTCTCGGAATACATTGGCTCGACGACGTTGTCGACAGCGTCGGCCAATGCAAAACGAAACGCAGCCGCTGTGTCAGAGGGCAAGTCATACAGCTTAGAGACGGCCTCCAGACCAAAGGCCACTACATGATGGCGCACAACGGTCGCGAGAGCGAAAGTTGACGCAAGCATGCGAGCCTGCGCGCGATGGAGGGCGTGCTGCTGATCTTCGACAGCGCGGCGATCTGCGGTAGCAGCATCTACGACACGATTAAGGGCTGGGACAAGTACTTAAGCAAAAAGGGATGAAGAAAATTAAAATACTCACCACGGCTGGAAAACTCGGTGTACGGGTACAGGTTGTGCGCCGTGTTCCAAGTGTCGTTGGCAGGGCGGTCATGCGAGCAGCGGACGCTGTGGTTAGTGACACAAGTAACGCACTTCTGGTAAAGACCAGGAGCGCGAATACAAGTCCGGTTAGCGGAGGAGCAGTTGGTGCAATCCTCGTCTTGCTAGAAATAACATAATAGTTACTTTCGAGAAAGTCGGGAGTTGTAAAAACAAGATAAACTTACCAAAGCGTCAGAAGGGTTCAGGCATTCCATGAGCGCACGCTTGTCGATGGGAGGGACGGGACCTCGAGGGACAAGACGAGGGTTCTTGGGAGGACGGCCGGTCCTCTTACCCTTCGGAATGCGATCCGCAGCTGGGGAATCGCGGTCCTCGTCGTCGTCCTCGCCGTTCTCGGAGACCTGCGCAACCGGAGGGGCTGGCATGGCCTTGCGGCGTGTGATGCGGCGCTTCTTGGGTTTTGGGAGCCCATCGTCAGATGGAGCTGGAGGAGGAGGACGCCGGCGTAGACGACCACGGGTACCACCGGAGGAAGGAGGCGGGGGAATTGCCTCGTCTTCAGGATCCAAAGGAGGGGCCACGTCCATGCCCTCGTCGAACAAAGAGGCAGGGTCTGGGTTGGGCGCTGGGGACGGCTGTTTGGAACCCACAGAGACGGATCTGGCCGAAGACCGCATAAGAACGCGGGGCTGGTCACCGTACTCGCGGGGATCCACGCCTTTGCCACGGTCAGCTCTAGCAGGCTGAAAATTTCTATAAGTTAGACTTTCGAGAAAGTCGAATGAAAGGAATTTCTTACCACGGGTTCGTCTTCCATAGGGTTATCGAGGTCCGGCTCGTCAGGCTGAGCATCGATGTCTTGGAGGGTCGGTACCGGGGTAACCCTGACAGAAGAAGGACATCAGAAAGGGGTGAAAGTAACGATTGAAAGAAAAATATTTACCTTCGGCTGTCTGGATGAACAGAAGGGCTGGCAGGGGTAGAAGTGGGAACGATGGGAACATTGACCATCTCGAACGGGGTCGTGGGAGGCTCCACGAACATGGCTGGAGGAAAAACAAAGTCGTAGGGTAGGAAGCCACGAACCTAAAAGCGGAGAATAAAAGCTTTAAGCGAAAATTCAAAAAAAAAAAAGCAGAATAGGCAACGAGTATAACTCACGACGTCGGGGAGAGTATCTGGGAAACAACCATCCAGGAGGTGCTGTTCTCCCTCAGGTAACGCGGTCCGTAAGCGAATGATGCTACGGAACCAGGTCGTAACCAGCTCAGATTGAACTGAACTGGCTTCAACAACGAATCTCCGCTTAAGGAAAAGGATGAGCCACTGGATAAAAGGAGACAGGACTATAGACGTACCAGAGTTGGGCGCGCCTTGTCTAGCCTCCTGTAGAATTTCTTGCGCGAACCCTTCATCGGGAGCCGACCGTGGACGATGGCAGGCATCACGTTATCAATGACAGGTTTGTCGAGGAAACGGAACAAGCCGAATTCGTAAAACCCGAATGAAAACGGGCAGGGCGTATCAGCCATGACGGGGGTGGCGGCGCTGTGCAGAAAACAAAAACCAAGCGGCAACGTCTGTGATTAAAAGATACATCAGCCGACTTTCTAGAAAGTAAAAATAGAGAAAGAAATGGCTTACCACATCCGAACCCGTTGGGGGGTTCAAGGCGAGAAAAGGCTGGACACCAGCAGGGCGCGCTTCGACAGGGATGGCTAAATACGCCGTAAACAGTGTATTGAACACCAGCTGAAGAAGGGGCGACATAGGCGCCTGACCGTGCGCGTGGGCGATAATATAAGTTTGCTAGATGGGAGTTCAAAATTGAACTCGCTTATGGTGAAATGAAGTATTAGGACCTACGAAAACAGGGAGGGCAGCAGTGAAAAGGGCAGCCAAGTGACGAGGGTCGACGCGGGAGAGTCGATTAGGTTCTCTAGCCAAGACAAGGACTCGATAGATAATGGGGCAGTCCAGCAAGAAGAGAGTTTCGGCCTCATTATCATTGAAGTAATAAGGTCCAAACTCGAGGCTAAAGGGCTCAAAGAGGGGCGAATATTCCAAGGCAAGAGGATCGGGGAATAAACCGTCGGGATAGGCAATGAGGCCGGCAGTGAAGTGGTAATGGCCAGGGTTGGGGCCATGGAGCGTCTCATAGGCGGTACCAAGCTGGATGGGGGCGGCCATGATAGTCAGAAGCAAAAGTGAAAATTTTCAGTTTACACCTGTTGCTACGGTTTGATCCGCCTATTCAGTCATGAATAATCAAGTTGATGGAGAAAATATTGGGAGAAAGTCCCTGGGGTCAAGAAGAAATTTGAACCAGGAACATTCAGAAAAATCTGAAGACTTTCTCGAAAGTCGGAAAAATCATTTGATCACTGAACTTATGGGGCTTGAAACGGAAAAACGGCTAAATAGACTAAAGGAGTCAAAACTTAGAGGCCAAATGTTGAACGTTGTCAGCTTCAGGACAAGGACAGTAGACTAAATTCAGGAAACGGTTGAAGAATCACGGACAATCTAGGAGTTGACTTAAAACGTCAATCAAAGATTTGCATCCGCTGATTACCCGGCCGGTTACCCGACTATAGCCGAATCACGTGATGAGTGGAGAAAGACACTCGTTATGAATCTGATAAAGAGCAATGTTGACTGGGGACAGTCAAGATTTATGAAAAGGGGAGATGATAAGCATGCAAATTGCCAACGCGTGAAATTTATCAAATTTGGCGTTCTTGTTATACTTACCAAAGTATAACAAGTGTTTATTAGATATCTTGCCCATTAAGAGCCATAGTGAGGTCCGTACTGTTGGCTAAAGGAGCATCGAAGTAAGGTACACCGTAAAGATCTATTAAGTCACCGATACCACGAGGGTCAACGACTTATTAGGCTATGGTGGACTTTCTCGAAAGTACAGGTCCAACCATTCGAACGAATTGGGACGTGTATTGTGCGCCATATATCAAGGACATAACACACATTATCCATTCAGACCATAAACACGTCAAGGACGCGTCAGGAGAACATTGGGAATCGCGTTTGTAAGGAAAACCTGTCAAGTGAGGCATTCGGGCCGGATATCCGGAGATAGCCGACAGATTAGATACCGGGATTTTCCGTATCGAGGTGTTGACCGCGGGGCATATTGGGTGACAAAGGCGTCATCAGGCAAGAGATACAGGACAACCAGTCTGTTAACGGCCATTGGTCTAAGCTGGTTGGCCCGGGCAATCTCTACCACAATTTATCCGGACAAGCCATGCTTGGCATGTCCAGAGATATCAAGACCATCAAGATATGATGGCAACAACCTAAAAACAGAAAGATAGATGTCAAGCTCTCGGGATAGAGCTCTTATTTAACCGTTCGTCCGCGCCTCATGATACATGGGACTTTAAATAGCTGGGTCCGTTTATCCGTATGAGCTGATTGTATTATTTATTCTTTTATCATGTGGTGTATAATTCTTGTATAAATACAGGTAGGTTTCGAGTGGAAAGCCAGTGAATCCACCCCTTCTTTGCTAGACGTACGCAGCATTGCTGGTATTGTCACCTAAGGAAGTCTTGTATTCATTCGGGGTACCATTAGGAACTTGTTTGTTCTTTCTGTTATTCTCGGTCAATATATTGTTGGTTGTTGGATCATATCTGTTTAAAGTGCCAGAACCTTAAGGAAATCAGAATCGTATCGGGTCATATCGGGTCATATCGGGTTTCATAAGGATAACAGGCAAACGGATTGGTAGAACACGGAACATTATAAGGAATATCGAGGACACTGAACGGATAACAAAGTCTTAGGACCTACTCCACCATCTTTGTTGCATAAAAACCCTCTTGGCTTTCTCTAGATCTCCTCAGAGTCACTAGATCGGCTATTTGGATTGTTACCAATACTTTCTCGAAAGTAACTATTACATAGTTTTAGCCCAACCATTAACCTAATACTTGGTTAGACCCCGTACTCGCACGTTTATTGTTTGGATCAGTGTGTTTGAAGTGGTTTAGTGTATTTTGGTGCTCAAAGCATTGATATACATTGACTCCTTTTACCCTTATTCAGATAGTCAGCATTTCAACGACCCATGTTTTGAGCCCACGTGCACCGGCAGGCACCGGCAATCTTTCACCGTGACAACGCGCGGCGATGGCCTTGGCACATTAGGGCCGGGTTCGTTTGACGTTGCCAAGCATCTCTCACAAGTCTAACTCCGATTTGCGCTTCCAACAACTGACCAATGTATTCCATGAACCAGCATAAAAATATCTTTGAGCTCTAGGCATCTGGAAGCAGTGCATTCCTCGAGTTCATACAAGGTTGCCAGTGAAAAAAAATGAAACCTTTCATTTGAGGTCGACTTTGGTTGACGGCGAGCACTTGGTTTGGTTTGAATTTCCACCAGAATTTCTTGAAAGATTGCTGACAAAATAGCTCAAGGTTTGTAAAATGTAACAACTCAGTGCAATTGTTGCCCAAAGTTGTGGAAACTTTCTGCAAATATCGAAAGTTATCTGACCACAAAAAAAATTATCAGAAAATTTCATAAAATATCTGGGGAGGTTTTCCCTGATGAATTGGGCCTCGAGCAAGAAATGTCTGAGACAAAGTCCGGAAAAATGGGTTGGCACAGCGCCGAGGTGTCATCCCTCATCCGGAAATTTCCTCATCGAGCGAAAATCCGCTGCCGATGATGGTTGGCTGTGTAGGGTGACCTGCATCCTTAATACACAAACTTCTGTAACAATGGTAGCCAGTAAATCTCCGTAAATAGATTTGATTATTTCCACTTCTCCACCACTGAATTCTCGCATGATATTGGAATTCTCATTGCTCTACTGATACAATATCTTATTGACCGGCATCATTTCAAGATCACCCCACATTCTACCGCATCTCTGGGCACAGTCCGGTTTGAACACTTGCCAGAAAATTTGTTTTTGGCCCTCTTACCAAAGAAGGACTCCACCATTAAAGCCTTTCTCAATTATGTCGAAATTGGGGTGGGCGCGCACAAGATCTTTCCGGAGCTTATGGACAAAAGAGAGGTTCTTTCAAACGCTGCAGCAAGCCTGAATACAGTCAGAAGGAAAGGAAAAGCAAATATTCATATTGCAGAGCTCGAGGAGGACAATTCTATAGAGGATTGAATCTATTCAATTTTTGGGGATTTTTTTCGGCACCCTGCAGCACTTTTTTCGAAATTTTGAGGTCTCAGCCAAAGTCCGGAAAAAAATGAAAAATAGATGATGTCAGGGCCAGAATCCGGACAAGATTTTCAACTCTCCGCGGGCCAAAAGTCCGGATAAAATTTCTAAAACCCCCGAAATCGGGAACCGACCTCCTTTGGGATAATCATCGGTCCTTTGAAGCCTCGCTGCCACGCACGTGACGCATCCGCAAGTAGCCGGAGTGATGGCCGGATTCTCCGCTATGGATGTTCGAAGTCCTGCACCTTGATTGAATCAGTTTACTTTGAACTCGGAGCTCCGCCGCAATCCTGGCCCGAAATTTGACCTGCCATAAATTTTAGTGATGCCAAGCCAGCGAGCCAGGCAGTCAAGCCTTAGCTTCGGAAAGCCAGGCCAAGAAGCTATGGCTCAGACTGGTGGGTAAAGACCAGTTGATCGCGAATAAATGTGGCAGTATTTATACTTGGGGTGTGGGCCGTGGCGTAGCCCAGCAAAACTCGTACTTATTTTTTTATATAGTAGAGTATCAGGGACAGGCTGCAATCTCATCTACATCTTGACGTCCAAGTTACACACTACTCTGATCACCTACAAGCTGTCTGAATTTCAATTGAGAGCCAAATCAACATGGAAAATTCAAACTTATTGGCTTGGTTTTGAACATTCTGGTCATTGAATGTTTCTGCAACAGGCAGCATAGAGAACACCATTATCAATGCTGCCATAGAGTGATATCCTTCTATTTCTTTCCTCTGCCTTCCACTCATGGGCACAACAGTGCAAATTCGTTTGAACTCTTTATTCAATCACAGAGGAAATGAACCTCTCCTGGGCTCATGGCCGCAACCATATCAACCTTCAAGCCCGGATTGAGCAGGTTATGACCCAGGGCATATCTTGCCACATGGCAGATACTTGGTTAACCTTGACAATCTGGAAGGCCAACTTTTACTTTGCCAGATTTGGATGCACAACTGAGTTCTGCTGCAACAAAAAAAAAAAGATGCCCAAGGTCATACATACAACTGCTTTTTTGGATGACTCAAAACCAAGGTTGATATAATTGTACGCCCTCACTCGGCCAACTCAATGAAAACATTTAGGCCATCTGTTTGATGCGGTGTGTTTCCTGCACATTCACTTCTCACCGGAACCCATTTTTGTCCGTGGCTACGACCTCCGGACTGAAGAAGGTCAGCAGTAGAATTGCCTTTTGTTTGATGTCCTTCAAAATCTAATCCAAGGCTATAAGCAAAATAGGTCAGTATATTTGTTGTGATGCATATCCACTCACATCTCGCCAAGTCATGGAGTTTCATGTGTAAATCTGTTGATCCTACCTCCATGTTGTGCGCCTTAATAATTTGAAGATGGAATGCAACTCCAAACATGACCAGCACGTGAACATTGGGATTTAAGTACAGGACACAGTACTTGCTAACTAACAAACAGTGTAGTTTTGACAGCAGCAGGGATTGAATCGTACTGGTGACTTTTTGTTGCAGCGTAAAGGAGGACTCGGGCAGGGCTGGATGAGAAACCACAGGAGGCTGACAAGACCCAGAGATTTTTTTTTCCCCCATGACACCCCTTGCAGCATTAGTGTTCATTAGGGGCAGTCAGAGTTGGAGTGATTATGCAGGCACTTATGGCCACCAATTATGCACAATTATTGATGTTTAAATTGTAAATTAATCATTGCATAACTGTAGCATAATCACCTCCAGAGCTGATTGTACACAATTCTCAGTGATTCTGCGTATTTGGATTTATGGTAATCATCCCACGATTAAAATCACTCATAATCGTGGTCCATAATGGTGCTCATACTATTTCGGACTGGGTAGTTGGCCACATTGGCATTCACAGCCCCGGCTACATGGCATCAATGAGCATATTAGGTCCCCGCTGTTTCAGAAGAATGGCAGACATCTTAGGAATGAATCAAGGTGGTTTGCACGAATTTAAACCAGGTGTGAGGGCTACAGTGAATATTTTCCCGGGGTCCACCCAACAAAGGCAAACAACTAGGTAGTTGGCCACCCGGCCAAATAAACCATGGACGGGCAATTCCGGGGGGCGTATGGCCCAGGAATAATTCATATTGGATGTATACAGCATTCCATGTAGTCAGAGGCCTTATACATGCTACGAGGTGCGTAGAAAAACGTGGCTCAGATGGGATCGGGATAGCTGGAATCAGCATCCCCAACGATTTGCGTGTCGCGTGAGGGATATAGCGTCGGGAGGACCGAAATAAGTTCCAGGCACAACGATGGGAGGTATTAGGACGTACATATGTGGTCCCCTTAGTCCCTAGACTTCAGCAACTCTCAGAAAAAATCCGAAGATCTGCAATGTGAAAATTGGGTGGTTTGGGGTAATGGATCGTGGTGGGAAGGGAAGAACACGCTTAAAATATTTAAGCACATACCAGAAGGAAGAATTCGTCAACATTATTGCTCCTGGCAAGTGACAGACCACTGGTGCTACGGGATCGTCCAATACAGTGGGGACCATTTGGAGCCACTGACAACAGAAGGAGGGAATTTGCTGGTGCCTAGCTCAGGTAGGTACATGGTAGCCTCACTCTGTTGTATGATAGGGCGAAGCCCCACATCCTGGCAGCATAACGAGCCCCGGAGCTTGTGGATTGAGGATGATTTGGTCGAGAACGAGCCGTCGCGGTCGTCTGTTAGCAGTCAATGCTAAGAAATTGATGTTCCCACGCGTCGGACCGCGATCCGACTTGCCATAACTTTTGATCAAGCCATCACTTTGGGCCGGAATTTGGCATGGACCATCGTCAAAGGTCCCATTCCCTCCTCCAACACCCAAGTTGTGGTATACAATCATGTGGTGTCTTATGTTTCCCAACTGGCCAACTACGCAGTCCGAAATAGTAATCACTCCAGAATCGTCTACTCTGACTACCCCCATTATTGTACATGATTGGGTAGGGTTGGAACATTTTGAGGTAACAAGGCTCATTCACAGTAGGCCTTTTTCACTCCCTTTTTTCTGCCCTTTTTACATTCCCATCGTTTTTTGCCCTGTTTTTTGTTTTCCCCTTTTCCAGTTTAGCTATGTAAAAAAGAGTGAAAAGGAGGAAAATATCATGTCTAAGTGCACAAACCATTGAAAAGCACAAAAAAAGGCAAGCAAAAAGGGAAGAAAAAAGAGCTACTATGAAACCCCCCACCGTAACTCCCTTTTCCTTCCCTTTTTCATCTCTTTTTTCCCTCATAGGACACTGTAGCTTGCACAACAGGTCTACTAATGACTTTCAACATCCACAAGGAAGCCTGTGGGACTAGATTTTGAGCACCAGAAATTTTTTATGCATAAACTTGAAAAAAAGATAGAAAAAAGGAACAGCAAAAGGAAGACAAAAAGAGACAGAGAAAGGAGAGCTGCCAACAAGCCTAATGCTTCTTGCCATGAGCATGATAGAAAAAAAAAAGGCGAATAGAAAAAAAATGTACACATCGAGGTTCGATCTCAGGACCATAGAAGTACACTCGGCATTAGCCGTGAGCACAGCCACTATATAGTCACACAAAAACTAATGGAATCTCTGAGAGGGCCTTCAACACCGCCACTATTTTCCTTCTACTGGAAAAGTAGGACTGATGATTTGAGCAGCTCGCAAAACCCTCATGTAAACTTTTAGAAAAGAACGAGAACTTATTACATAAGTACTCGTAACCAAGACGCCGAACCAAGCTTACTACAAGCCAAACCGGTGGTTGGAGACATTGTTACAGTATACATCAGTAAAACTACACATTTGGCTTTGGCATCTTTGGCATCTTTGCCAAGATGCCAAAGACCTCAAAGACCCATTTCCCCCAAAGATGCACGTCTTTGGCTAACCAGGTCCCTCTATCTTAGCCAAGACGTTTGGTCTTGGGAAAGACATCCAAAGACGCATCGTAGCTGGCCCAGGTCTTTCTCAAAGATGTTCAAAGATACGCTGAAAAGAACTCAAAAGATCACAAAATCGAATAAAAACATATATTCATGCGCAAGTAGTAGCAACCCAAGTACAGGGGGCTACGGAAATAGACATTCAACGCCATTATGTACGCCTGGGGGGAAAGGGCCAGATGTGATGGCGGCAAGGTTGATCCAGCGGGACGGCGAAGATGGGGGCAACAAGCTGTCATTAGACTTCAAAGCCACGCGATGGATACTGAGACATACGGAGAGTACTGCATTCGAACGAACGGGGACATTGCGTTATATGTGGTTAAACTAATATGCATGTCAGCTGGGACGATGGCAGGAAGCGGGGATGATGGTAGGAAGTGGGCACGTACCAACAGCACGGCACCTGGGAAGGAAAGGTTGATGCGGAACCGATGGGCCTTGGAGCAAAGCAGTGCTTGAATATATGGAAGTGGAAATGGAGGGCTGTACTTGTTCGACAGCAGCCAGAGCTTTGAACGATGGACTTGAGAGGCACAGGATTTGGATTTGGATTTGGGATGATGGCAGGCACGACCACCGGTGGCTGACTTGCTCCGCACGGATAACAACAGGGTATTGGTATAGACTTGCGACGGTGTTGCGTGTACTGGCAGCGTTGACGGGCACGGATTGCCATCCTGGGAGATTGACTTGAAACGGCACACACATTGACTTGGATCCAGCACTGGTCGCAGGCAGCAGCGGCACAGTGGATTTGTCACCAGCATATCTTGTGGCGGTCCAGGGGGACGAACGAGAAAGGATGGAGACATGGGCGAGAGGCGACGGGAAGAATGTGAAGGGAGAGAGCAACGAACCAAATGATGCCATCAAAGCACGCCATCCGCAGTTGACAGTTGTGCGTGGCATCGCATCAAGCGGAGTTTGAAAGACTTCGATGAAATTCTTCCGTTCGCCCTCCAAGTTTTCGCGTTGCTCTCTCCCCTGGAATATCCCTCTTACCAAATGCTGGGTTATATGATCTACCTTGGTTTTATCTGACCAGATCAATATTCTGTGCCTTTCGTATATGTGTGTCATTTTGTCTCGCTGTCTCTTACTTTTCAAAAATTACTCTCTCTGGGAATACCCAATGCAATGAAAACAACACGAAGTGAAACTTGGCAAAGATATACAACTGCCAAGTTTATGAAAAAATTATGGGAAGATAGATTTCAAAGACAAAAGATGACCTGTGAAAGCCCAAGACATCCCAAGCTGGGCAGCCCAAGACCGAAGATGACTTGCCCAAGACAAAGACCTTCAAAGATGAGGCTGAAAGCTAAAAGATGCCAAAGCC
The DNA here is from genome assembly GCA_029448575.1 of Mycena maculata. Classification (NCBI taxonomy): domain Eukaryota; kingdom Fungi; phylum Basidiomycota; class Agaricomycetes; order Agaricales; family Mycenaceae; genus Mycena; species Mycena maculata. The sequence continues at coordinate 161,008 of JARJLG010000178.1, forward strand.
ATTTGTGTAGTTTTACTGATGTAATCGGTTCCCAGCCCCAACACCATTTTTCTCTTCCCAACGTTTGACTATGTAAAGGTCAAGGCTTCCAGCCTGGAAGTTTTTGAGAGGTTCACGATGCTGGACTAACTTGCATCGTCGAAGAAACGTCGGCAGTCCAGGTACTTACGGGTTCTTTCGAAGTTTTTTCAGTCACTGCGACGATACAGACTCAGAACAGATCCCGTTTTCCAACTATAGATATATGATACACGACGTAAAGTGAGTGACTCGTAAAAGTTGATGATATGCATGTCTATGCGTCGTGGCGGGGAACTCGGGCTGTGTTAATATCATACGCCGCGGAAAAGAACCCATAAACCCAGGATAAAAGGTGGGGAAGAAATTCAGGTCGCCCTGAATGGCGTGAGCTTGGGTTCGGGCACGCGGAGAGAGGTAGACACCCACGGTAGTTTTGAAACATTGACCTCCTGATATCCCGACCTCGACTCTGCGTCCTTCAATATCCGTGGATTTGGTACGCATTTGGCGTTTGGCCCATCGTCTTCGGGGGTCGGGCGCTGGCCACACACAGCAGCGAAGGCCTCGCAGAATGCAATGAGAAGGCAGGTAAAGGCGAATGACACTTCCAGGGCCTTTAAGGGAGCGACCTGGATCCCGCAGAGGCGCAGGAGGGGGAATAGGATGAGGAAAGCGGCAAGTGCACAGACAAAGATCTCGTAGAGGATGCGCAGGCCCCAGGGGATGAAGGATTCGTCGCGGCAAGCGTTCTCTGGTGCGGGGAATGTGCCGTATGTCATGATCGTTTGGGAGACGAATGCTGGGGGTCCTTGATGACTTTAATACTCATGGCGATCAGGCGGCCATTCGACGGATCTCTGGTTTCAGGGGCGTGGCCGTAGTGATCCATCATCCCGGAGAACTCTCTCCGCTTCGGTTACCTTGGCACCGGCCCGGGGCAGATTCTCTCCCTGGACCTGGTGAGAAATGTTGAGGTACCGGAGCAAGGGACCTCGGGTAGGTAGGTAGGTAGGTAGTATTACACGGTCCCACTGAGGAGCGCCGGGGCCCAGGAGGTATCGAAATGTACACGTGCTAATATACATTATTCGGGAGAATGGACCCAGAATCGAGGATATTCGTGGTCGCGTGCCGGGATCAGGGGGAACAATCGGATGCATTTGTTCCACTCGTGATCCGCTGCCTGCTCGGACTTCATTCGTGCTCAGATAACCCGAACTTAACCCGAACAGAGCGCATCTTTCGCCCATTTTTCCGCGGGCACCTCACTTTTCTATCGGACGGGAGTCAAGTTTTGATGTAGATCGCATAGAACAAGGTCTGTTCGCAAACACAGCATAGTGGGACAGGCTGTTCTGGCTTCAAAGTTGTAAGGTTCCGGTGACTCATGCTGCTCCCGCAGCTTCGCCTCCGTCATCCTTACTCATCCGATTCGTCCTGATTCGAGTAGGTAGTCATATATAGTCATATCGAGTCGTAGTGTACTACTTAAATAGCTGTAAGTAGTTGTAGTCAGTAAGTTACTTCCTCTGAACGAAGGAGATCTTTCCCCCGTTCTCCCTCGTCCCCTCCTTGAGTTCTTCTATTTTGTGGACTTCACTCCTTCGGGACTCGAAGTCTCACAAAAGTCGACTCCCCAGCGCCCCGAGCTTGAAGAAAGGGCAGCGAAGGACAGGTGGTGCCGAGGTCGGGTGCGAATATATGTGCGAGGAGATTCCGCCGATTATGGATATACGAATGTGGGTGCCGCTAACAAGTGGACGGACCGGTGAGCCGTATTCAGGATAAGGGTCGGTCAAGAGAGATTCCACTGGGCGGGCTACAGTATCCAGGAACCCTGTGCAATGCCACGATTGAAAGTTGGTGATGCGTGATGGAGGGACAACACCTCACCTTCGTTCTTAAGGCATAGACAACAGGGCTAATTGTTGGACTTTCTGAACTCACTCCTCACCGTTGCACAGAAACGGAAGTTTAGTTCCCATACACAAACGGACGACGGCTGGTGGCGAAATCGTCCGGTGAAACCTCGCATGATGGTGCGCGACGTCGTGAGAATACTATTTAATTACCTGGGCATATGGCCGCGCACCGGGAGACTATAAATTCGACAGAGAAGTTCTGGAACTGGGGAAAAAGCGAATTCGATCATAGTGGACTTGGGACGTCGGACCAAGGATGATTTAGAACCGACGTGAGATGGCGGAAGGGAGAGTTTGTATTATTTCTGCGGTGGGATCCAAGGTCCTTCGCCACAGAATATAGCCGGGAATCTTCGGCGACGAAAGAGAGATTGCAACACGGGAAACATGAATTTGAGATACACGACATCATCAGTATACACGGACGACATCCAACCAGTTCTGAGCCACCATCTTGGGGAACCACGATTCCAAAGTCGCAGCTGTGACATCCTGCCGCTTTGGCAAATTGAACTCGACGCGCGCCAGCGAGCGCAGCACCGTCTTGCTCAGCGCAACCACGTCCGCGTCGAGCCGCCTAAAAGCCGCCTCGTCGGCTGGCGCGAGCGTATGGAGGCGGACACTGAGGACGGCGAAGCAGCTGCCGGGCGCGAGGCGCCCCAGCGTGCGCACACATGCGGCGCACGCGCCGGCCGCGTCGTACGGCACGAACGACAGCTTGAGCTTGCGCAGGAGCGGGAGTGTAGTCAGGTACGGCTGTGCGCTGCCGGAGACTGCGACGACCTGCGAATTAGCATGCTATGTACTGGCGAGCGGGTGGACGCACACTCAAGGAGCTTCAAATACGTGAGTTTGGGGAGCGCGGGGATGAGGGGCCCGTGCAGAACGGCCCAGTAGTCGGTCATTGTGACGATCATGGCGACATCGGACAAATCAAAGGGGAACGCGGGGTTCCCGAGCCACGGGCCGAAGCCCTTCGATGCCGCGAGCCCGAAGAGGGGCGGTCTGGGGCGCACATTCCCGTCGCGCAGGGTCGGTTGTGTGAGTGCATCATCGTCTCCTGTACCGCCTTCACCCGTCTCGATGAATTGGCCCCCGTGGATGCCCTTGAGCGTAATGGTGCGCGAAAAGCCATGGAAGAAATCATTGAGGACAGGGATGGACGGGTAAGCACCGTCGAGGTTTACAACTCGGATGGCGGGGAGGCGCAGAAGGCGCTGTACAGCAGGAATGGCGACACGGTCCGCGCGCCGCGCGCGTTGGGGGCTCGTGCAGTACAGCGTTAGCGTGTTAAGATTTGACAGTGGCATTCGGGCCAGGGTAATTAGGACACATATTTCCAGAGAGGCAGATAGACTCCGGACGAGAGATGCGAGGCGGGGGTTCTTTTCGAAGAGCGCGTAAAGTTTCCAGACGGCTTTGTGATCCTCGGTCTCGTTGCCGGAGAGGGCACGAGTGAGCGAGATGTTGGCGAATATGTGGTATTGCGCTCGTTTCAGCCACAGTCTGGACACGAGTGCGCATGATGATAGGTCTGGTTTCGAGGACGAGAGGTGGTCGATAGTCAGGTCCAGTATTTCTGGAATGGCCAGAACTCCGCCACGCAGCATGTTGCCCGAAGTTATGGTTGTGATGTGTTGGCGATCGTTGAATGAGCACAGGAAGGCGAGTCTGCAGAACGGTGAAAGTGAAAGGACAAGTGGCGTGTGGCCGCGTGACGCGGATGGTTTGGTCATGTTTTCCGTCTTGATCCCTGCATTGTTCCGATGTCTTCCGTTGCTTCTTTAATCAGTCATGTTTAATCTGGATACCCCAAGGATACCTGATGCATCCTTCAGCTGTCGTTGCCGCATCAAACCATCCGTTGACCTGCTGGCAACCGAGGATTTTTGCTCAAGGACTCGACTGTATTCAACTTGGGATGTGGGCCGTGGTGTCGCCCAGCAAACCTCGTACTTTTTTTTTTTTGGCATACAGTCACAGTCATTGCAACCCAGGCAATATCTCAGCAAAGTCAGCTCCAGGTGCTGCATTAAAACCATATATGTTATGGATGCATACTCCATGGGACACTTCACTAAGATACCTGTTGTTAGCAATGAGCACAATATGTGGGGCCCAGTCTTTGACACCAGCCCTTCACAAATAATCCAGATGTTAATCATTATTCCAGCAACATCAGATAGGACCTGATGAGGAACAGGTCCTTGAACAAACCACTGGAAGTATCTGTATTAAATTAAATCACAAATAGTGTTGCTGCAACTCAAAAAGTTGAGTCATGACTCATGAAGTCGACTTCAAGCAAGGTTCAACTCAACTCAACTCGACTTTGTCCCTCCAAGTCACTCAAAGTCGAGTTGATGGTGTCAGAATTTTTTGGATATGGATTTTTGAGGCTCCTGGAAACATAGGAAGGGTCAATTGAGCTTGATATGATATTTGTCTTTCCTCCATTTGACAAGCTCTGAAAGATGGGATTTCTTTGAATTATCATGGACTGGCACAAGACTGACAACACCTTGTGAAATATCTTGAAATTATATTGGCCGAGACCAGAAATTTCACCTAGGTTAATTTTTGAGGTTTTCTACATTCAAGCCATCAATGGAGGTCTGTTCCCGAGTGGCAAGTGCCAACGACCCATTTTATTTCAAATCTCTGCTGACTCAAACACTCCAAGTCAACTTGCCTAGCCTAGACTCCGGAGTCGGACCAAACACCAATGACTTGATTCAAGTCGATGACCTCGAGTCGACTTGAGGGGCTGGAATCGTGAGTTGCTGCAACACTAATCACAAACACAGAAGACAAAAGCCGGATATAGCCCAGTAAGCAAGGTAGCTCCCAAGTTCAATGCAGACTGGTGGAGAGAGACAAAGATCTACTATGTGGAGTGGATCATCCGGAGAGAACACTAGGAGAAAGAGATGGAGGCCATATTTTAATGTTGCTCTGAGACAGTCCCTGAAGCTATAAATTTAGTTGAAATCCAAAAGAGTTCAGGAATGTGGAAGCGGGCTACACATTTTGAGGCCCCCCCGGGAAGCTCCACCAAAGGATGGTCTACAAAAGTGGCTTTTTGAGGGCAAAAATTTCTGATTTCGTTGTCCAAAATGTGGCTTTTTGAGGTCTACCTTGACAAAAGAATGGCACACAAGGTGACCGAACTCTCGTAGTCATCTGACAAAAGAGAAAAGCATACAGGCTTAACCACTCAGACAGACTACAAATACTAAGTTCCAACGTGTTTTTACCCACATTGGTGTGTCGCCAGGTGTGCCAGAGATTTTTTTACAATTATTTGCAAATTATTTGGGCAAACATGACCACCCTTGTCCGAAAGTGGCTTTTTGAGACCCCAAACGACCCTGACAAGTGGCTTTTTGAGGCTGGATTTGAGGAAATTTGGGGACCATCCTTTGGTGGAGCTTCCCGGGGCCTACATTTTGAGGCATACCGGCCTCTTGTCATGTCCATCATGAGAAGAAAGACCGAATAAAAAAAGAATTCACTTCCCAGGTTCGAGCTGTGGACCTCAGAAGTACGCTCAGAATTAGCCGGAAGCACAGCCACTAAGTAGTCACAAGAAATCTAATGGAATCTCTGAAAAAGACTTCAACACAGCCACTAATTTCCTTCTACTGGAAAAGTGTAACTGATGATTTGCGCAGCTCGCGAAAAGCCCATGTAAACTTTTAGAAAGGAACGAGAACTTATTACATGACATGGGTTAGGCCTCTTCGAGGCGGGTGCTGAACCTTTAGGTGGAGGCACCAGTGAACTGTGACTGCACTTCAATTGTTTATTGGCAAGATGCCTCTTCTACTCGCTGCTCGTGTCTTGGTAGTGGGCTGAACAATGGATTCCCCATCTCATGTATATGGACACACTGAGCCCCCACAACTTAGATGCACAAAGCTCCAGTGCAGAGTTCCAAAAAAAAGTGGGGCCAGTACAAGCCAGACACCCAGGAACCCTGTTCAAGCACATAGATGGCCTGTAAGTATGGACAGAGCCCAGAATAGACCACCCATCCAGGGCAACACCATAAGAGCTTGCAGCACAACCTATGCTCAGGTGATTTATTGTGGAGGTGTCTGTTTAGTAGAGATGGGCACATCAGAGAAGCATGGAGGAGAAAGCAAAGATATCGAGTTGTGTGTCCCCAGAGACTCAGAAATATTACCAGACTAGGAGAGATGGGCACATCACAGAAGGTAACAAGATTCAGAAACAATATGGAGTAGGAAACAAAGATATCGAGTGGGGTGTCGCCAGAGACTCGGAAATATCGTCAATCACTCTCTGCGTCCGAACAACATCCGAATTTCGGGCGTTGTCCGAAAGTCTCACGTCAACGGATACTGACCCGAACACCAAGCAGAAATGACTAATGACCAAAGTTGAACTTAGAGAATTGCATTGCCTTCTGCGAATGAAATGAGCTGGCATGCAGGAATTCAAAGCAGAAGGAAGGTTTGAAAAATATATTCCCATTTTGATTGCTTATTTTCTCTTTCCCCACTTGCTTTTCAATTTCTCTTGTGATGACCAATTTTGCATGATCAAAAACTGTTTGTACTTGTAGCAGAAAATGGGCCAAAATCGATCTTCCCCAGGGTAGCCAAGCCTAAAGGTTCAGCAATAAGTACTCGTAACTGGTCTTGTTCAGGCATGTTCCGGCATGGTGCCAAAAACCGGATGACGGTTGGCCACGGTGCGTATCGGGTGATTTGGAAACTGCGACTAGACCTCAAATTCAACAAGGGACACAGCATTGCGGTGGTTCCTGATCCCCACCTGCACTGCCAGTGGAATATTAAGGGCCTGCGTAGCACCCTGGAAGCAGCGAGTGGCCCGTGAGTCACAGGTCAGTATCCATATCACATTGCTCGCCCAATGAAATACATGCTTGACTATGAAGCCTAATACATCAATCAGGCCCTCAGTCTTCCAAGGTCGGCTTCCCAACCTTCTCATCCAAAATATCTGGTCGTATGGTGACCTTGACACCTAATCAATTGTCGGAAGATGAGAGATAGCAAAGAAAAAACCCACCTCCTCACCAGTGTGCAGCAGCTCCCATTCGATTTGGACGGAAATTCTGCAGGGCATGACAGCTTCAGACTTTTGATAGCCACTTCAAAATGATTTGTTGGAACTTGGGTCAGGTTGGGGCATTTTTGAGTGTTGGAGTGCAGAACGTGTCCCACATACCGGGTAATGTTCCGATTGGCCTAGATTTTTGATACAATGTACTGGGGAGTATTTCGGAGGGCATGAAAAACCGGTCATTTGGATTCAGCCCAAAATTGAAATTTGCCGCTCGGGGCCACTGGCGAGGAAATTTTGATTGATCATACTGTCCAATAGATTGCATTCAAAATCCCGGTGTTTCATACCCTCCGGAATACTGGGAAATATGTTATATGAAAATTCTAGGGGAATCGGACTACTATTCGGATCAGCGTGCTCTGCGGTCAAGGACCCAAAAACGATGAAATCAGCTGTCTCACACTGGTGGCAGTAACCGGGGCACTTGACATCCAAGTGCAATGCATGCATGTGCCCGGCATGTCTGTGTGACATGCAACAAAGACCTTTGTAATCTTCACATCTCATATTAACAAAGTAGAACTAAGTGTCAAATTAAATACAATACCCGTTCCCCACTCCTCCCACACATGTCACTGTGTGAGGTCGGGTTTGGGCGGGACCACGGTGTGCGTGGTGGGAGCGGGACACAAGTATTGTATGTAATTAAACACTGAGTTGTACTTTGTTAATACAGGATATAAATACTACAAAGGCCTTTGTGGCGTGTTATAAAGGCCTTTGTCAAATGTCACATGGACATGCCGACGACATGCATGCATTGCACTTGGGTTTCAAGTGCCCCCGTCACTGCCCCCAGTGTCGGTAACCCAGACGTTCGGTGTGATCCGTGATGATCAGTGATGTGTGCACCGGATCAGAAAAAACAAGCCCAGAGATCACACCTGAACGTCTGGGGCATTTCGTATAGTGTTACCCCCCATTGAGTCACGGTCCAGAAGTCACGCTTGACTCGATATCGTGCAGACTGAAGAGCGAGGGTCCTCGCATGTCAAGATAAAGATGCAAACATGCATTCCAAATGTATCTGACGTTCAGGTGTGATCTCTGCGTTTGTTTTTCTGATCCGGTGCACACATCACTGATCATCACGGATCACACCGAACGTCTGGGTTACCGAGACAGTGAAATCAGTTGCATTAAATCAGGATACTGGTCCCATCAGAAAATTTTGGGTGCCATGCGGAATCTCCGTCCAAATTGAATGGGCTTATTTTTAAGGCAATCGGTTGAGAATTGAACCCGCAATCACTGTTCTGGCGGAAAATTGACAAATTGAGAAAAAACGGGCTGCGCACTAAGTTCCGCAAAGAGCTGTAATTTTACTGTTGGCCCTTTGTTAGGTACACAGCCGCTCAATTCTGTCCGCAACAAGTGGATTAAGTTGGGTCTTTGTGAATGAGGATACATACCGAGAACGAATCATAATCATCAACTTGAACGTATACTTCAAAGGCTCGTGTTTATAGACCTCAGGAATGTGTGCTGGGTTAGTTCATCCGAACTCGAGAGTCAAGGTGCGCAACTTTTTCCTGTCCAGGGAGATCCGGAAAAGAAGACCTTCTACAACCGCCGTGCGACTGACCACGAGGCAGAGTCGACGCTCACCGTCACCCTCCATATCACAAGGTCGAGCTTTGCCCGTGGAATGTTCAACTTTCACGGCGTCCACGTTGTCCTCTTTTGCGGCTCAGAATTCTTTCTCATTCCCGTGGCTAGCGTGGAGATTCTGCGGAGGCGTGGCTATCGGTTCGACATCGAGTTGCGGAAGCATAGGACTCCCACACCCAGATGACCCTCCATCTGGCGCAAGCACACGTCACTCAGATCCGCTCGTATATTTAGTCGGACGGCCTATTTTTTCCGTTCAACTGCCAGAATTGTTGCCACGACAACACTTGGCACTTGGCTTGCAGCATCGTCTCTGTAGCCCGTAACTCCATCACAGAGTATTACATAAAGGACTCAGGTTTATGCATGACCATATCCTCCTCGTATTACAGTCAGAAACGATTCAGACTCAATGCGAGTCGATCTCGTCTTCAATCTTCGCGCCTCCAATCAAAAGGAATATTGATGCATCTTGTTATGTTTGATGAACAACCGAGGCATGATTGGGTGTGGCTTTAAAAGGCGCTGACGACGCTATATATTCAGGCCGGGTCTCACATCTCTCTGTCTGGTCACCGCCTGTACATATCTCCACTTCCAATTCTCCCCGATTCCCCTCCGCGGTCCAGATTGAGATTCAAATGGAAAAAAATCCTTTTCTCGAGGCGGCCTGGCTCGCAGCCACGGAGAGCGTGCTGGTAACTGAGGTGCGTAGAGGTCAATCACACTGCGGCAGGCATCTGAAACATCCAGACTGTACTGGTCATGTACGGTAGGGTGGCGTGTGCCCACTCCGTTGGTTGGTCGTTCAAACATCGCGACAGGGATATATATCGTTCTCGCCACGCTCGCCTTTTGGTTTCTTCATCATAGAAGGCCAGCAGGCCACCGCACCCTCGCGTGTCTCCTTGCAGCGATGCTCACCCTCTGCACGGTCGAGATGGTTTTGCAGGCCATAACCACTACCCTGTTGTTGCAGACGTTATACTCGGCGGAAGAAGATTCGACGCAGTCTATACAACAGGCATCATTTCAGCGTCTAGATACCACAATCTCCTTGGCCGAGCAAGTACTAGTCATCACCAACAAGTACGTGATTAAGAATCCAATCGGCACATCCACTCACACGTTTGTCCAGTGCGATGGCGGACATCCTTCTGGTATGGGCCCCACTACATCTCCGATCCAAGAATCTTCATGTGTACAGATTTATCGCTGCTATATTATATGGAGAAATACAGGCCATGAAAGGGTGATCGCCTTACCGGTGCTTCTTGCGATCGCCACAATGGGTTCGTAAAAATATGTCAGATGAACACGGCCTAAACGTTGGCTCCTGCTAGTCTTAGGCTATCTGGACGCATATCAGACTTACGTTGCATCCACACGCAATCTAGATCTACCAATATTCTTCGCATTGGCGTTGGCGACGAACCTGACCCTTACTGGTCTCACAGTCGGCCGCATCCTGTACACAAAATGGAGTGTGAAAATCGTCGGGCAAACCAACTTGATCCGGAGATACAACACTGCCATCAAGATGCTGTGTGTTTCCTTTACAGTGGTCCCTGGATTATGGTTCATCCAATCTTACAGGCTGGAATCTGCGGTCCTGTACCTTATTTTCAATGTTACCATGCTGGTCGCACGATCGCTGTCCGAATTCAAGGTAGCCAATATATTGTATGGGGTCAGTGCGATCTTGGTGGTGAGTCACAGTGTACTTGGGGTGTGGGCCGTGGCACAGCCCGGCAAAACTCGTACTTAAATTTTTTTTAAATGAGATATCCATGTGACCGGAAACTCCCAAAATCTCAAACCAGGATCCTGGTATATTGAGGGGACCTTCAATTAATTGATTTATAAGCAACACATAAACACCAGAGAAAGAGGAATAGGCAATCAGAAGCTTGATTGTCAATTCCACTACATTTCTGTTGCAGGTGTAGTGAGCAGGGGAAACAAATGCATGCCATTAAAAAGTGCAAAAAAAGCATCCAATCATTTGATGACCTGTGCTCGAGTCAGATGAGGGATGGGTACTGGGTACTGGGGTGCAGAACATTAAGTGTCCGGGTATTGTTCCCTCCTCCGTAGACATGGGTATCGGACAACTTTGTAGTAGACAGATATGACCCATGATACCCAGTGTTCGTCCTAAGGTTAAGGCCCTAAAAAGTTAAGGCCTTAAGCGAGCCCTTAAATAAGGCCTTAAATATTTTGGCCGACCTTTAAGGTCTCATTTAAGGCCTTAAATTATCACATGTTCTCATATTTTCACCGCGACATCGACGCATCTCCACCGTCTTTCTGCATCATTAATAGGCTACTTCTACCAAGGATAGTCCCAAGATGAGACCATGTACTATATTGTCCAGCGGAACACTGAAATCACGTGGAAACCATCGACACGGCTAATGTGTGAAGAGGAGGCTTGGATCATTGGCGGAGGCACCGGCTGATGCGGCGGAGGATGTCAACCTCGATGATCATGCAATTGAGATTGTATCGCGAGTCGTTGTTCTTTTGATCTGGATCGCGTGGGAAAATAATCTTAAGGCCTTAAAAGTGCCGTTAAATTTAAGGCCTTACCCTTAATAAGGCCTTAAAGGTTCTGAGAACCGGATTTAAGGCCTTAAGGACGAACACTGACATTGATACCTACAGTGGCGATGAAAAGTTCTGCACGCTGGCAGATTTAGCGTATACAGCTAAATATAGGCATGAAATCGAAAAACCTTTGGTGAGGTAGATGTAGTGTAGGATGTTCTTAGTGACTGTAAAAAAGAATTGGGGCATTCAGATATCATCTGGTAGAGCAGCGAATTGATTACTTCAAAATGCCATCAGTCACAATGTCACATCATCACATTTCTCCACGAACCACCACCAAACCGCGTTCGTCTCACCATTTTCGTCGTCCAGAACACCGTCCGAGGGCTCATTATCCACCTCTAGACACTTCCTATAGTTATATGCACCCCCACGAAGCAATCATGTGTCCTGCGGATGCACGACAAAGAAAACATGGATTTTCAAGAATTGGCAACAAACTCGGGTTCAGTCGATCCACCACATCCCGGAACTATTGCCAGGTTGTTCGAACCGGTGATCCCTACCACTACGCCCCCAAATCCGGACGCTCACATCGATTCATGGGCTGTGACATGCACCACGCTGTCAGAATGATCAACACGGGTGAAGCACGCGACAGTGAAGATGTCCGCCAGGCACTTTTCCCCACTCCTCCAGCCTCCACAGTCCACCAGGCTCTTCATCAGGAGGGCCAGAACGGTCGTGTGCATTGCGCGAAGCCGCTACTCAGCAAGGTTCACATTCAGAAGCAATATGCGTGTGCGGAAGACATGCGCGATCTGTCGGCAGATGACTTTTGTGATGTCATCTTCTCTGATGAATCGAAATTCAACCTTTTTGGGTCCGATGGGAAGCAATATTGTCACAGAATGCCCGGTGAAGAGTTGGAACCACGGAACGTCCAGAAAACCGTGAAGCATGGCAGAGGGAGTATCATGGTTTGGGGTGTGTGACAGAACATGGACCGGGCCGGCTTCACCGTGTCAAGGGCCGCATGAATGCAGTGCAATACTGTCAGATTCTCGAGGAATCACTCCTGGGCATTCTCTCCGACTACAATCTCACTCCGGACAGCATTGTTTTTCAGCAGGATGGTGATCCGAAGCACACATCAGGCCATGCGTACACATGGTTTGCCGACAACGACATCAAAATACTTCGATGGGCGACATCTTCCCCCGATATGAACATTAGGGAGCATGCGTGGGAGCAGCTGGATCGTCAAGTGTGCCGCCGTGAGGTGCTACCGACGAATTGTGATGAGTTGTGGATGGCTTTACAGGAGGAATGGGCAAATCTGGACAAGGCCTATATTAACCGCTTGTACGACTCACTACCTGCCAGGGTGCAGGCTCTGTATGATGCCAAGGGTGGATACACCAAGTACTAATTTAATTGGAATTTTTGGAGCCAGCCTTCTTAAGAACTTCGGCCATTTCGAGACCGCTTTGTTGTTGTTTGACTAAGCTACTGGTACATTTTGATCCAATTAATTCACTGCTCCACCAGATAATATCTGAATGCCCCAATTCTTTTTTACAGTAACTAAGAACATCCTACACTACATCTCCCTCACCAAAAGTTTTTCGATTTCATGCCTATATTTAGCTGTATACACTAAATCTGTCTGTGTGCAGAACTTTTCATTGCCACTGTAAATAGGGTCATTCACAATAATCCTTTTTCTCCCCTTTCTCTCCTTTTTCCTGTCAATTTTCACCGAGTTTTTTTTTCCCTTTTCCACTTAGAGGTGTAAGAAGGATCCAGATCCAAAAAAATCAGGTTCCCATGTCTAAAGTTGGATGAAAACCAGAAAAAAATTGAGGGATAAGTGGAACAAAAATGAGTTACTGTGAACGGGTGAGCGAGGGGATTTCGAAAAAGGGGAGAAAAGCTACCCCAGCATCTGGACAAGTTGGTGTCAAGTTTTAGAGGCAATAATTAGCTATAAAAAAAGACCAACCGAAAAAAGGAATCCAGTCACCAGGTTCGAACCAACGCCTGTGGACGTCAGAAGTACGCTCGGCATTGGCCGATAGCACAGCCACTATGCAGTCACAAAACTTCTAATAGAGTATCTGAAAAACCCTTCAACACAGCCACTATTTTCCTTGTACTATAAAATCGTAACTGATAATTCACGCAGCTAGTGAAACGGCCATGTAAACTTTAGAAAAGAACGAGAACTTATTACATAAGTACTCGTAATTTTCGACATTCTAAAGAGAGAAGATGGTCAGAAATGAGTGTAAGAGTGATTCTGTGGACTCAGTTTATGCAAAGACACGTCCACTGTGAAGCAGCGCTCGCGTCAAAATTCAAACTCCGATGTTTCTGTAATAAGATTCTACCGCGATCAGACCCCATCGGTAACAACAAGACTAAATTGATGCGCTGATGCGTTGATCGTTGATCGATTTGGTGCTTGCTTCAGGCTTGCACAAGGCTTCCTTAGATATGCTTCAGGCCACCATGGAACTTGACCAGGGACTCGAGAAGGGTCCCTCCGCCACAAGGCGTGGGAAAAAGTGGCCTCGCGAATTACTTTGTGGCATCGCTGACTGCCCGGGCTCTGTTCTCCATCGTCTAACGCATAGCGCATACGATTAGCTGTATATAAATCCTGGAGAATTAGAAACCTGTTTGTAATTCTGGTTGATAAACAGGGAGTTTATGAACGTGTTTAAAAATACCCTACCAAAATAGTCGCCAAGGACCCTTCAACTAGTCAGTCCCGTCTGACAACTGTATCCAAAAATCTACCAAAACCGCACTTGACGAGTGCTCGGGTAAATGGTGAGTGGCATTAATATTATTCCTCGTGAAAATACAACAGGTTCAAGGTTTGCAGGTCCCTTACAGAAGTCTCAAATTAAGGAAGCTCCAAAATGCTAGCCTGACTCAGGACATTTAAAAATAGGTCATATCCCTCTAGTACAAACTGGTGCCCTCTGGTGCAATGTACTCTGGGTCATCAGCGTTGCCCTCAGTCTCACAGGCGGACTCCTGATGGCCCGGTTCTCAGATTTATTTCTGTTCTTGGTTGTCGTGCGTCATAATATTCCATTCCCTTTCATTGATCCTTCACAAATTCACGCCGCTCCTCCCTACGTAAAGTGCCTCTTGACCTCCGTCTCCATGAACTGTTCAATGGTCCCAAATTTTGCGCCAAGAGCAACGAGGTCTGGGTTCGGAATCGGTGTCGTCGTGTGGAACCCATTGTATTCGGACAATACCGCGTACTGAAAAGACAAGACAGTCAACTAAAACGGGGTGACAATTGAGAAGTACCCACCGTCTCGTCCAGCATCGGAATCCCCGACGCCGCGGCGCTGGTGAATGTGACATTCACGCCGAGTGCTACATGGATGGAGTATCAGGGGGCGAAAGGAAAAACTCGACGAATGATAAGTACCGTTTGCGATCTTGGCGGCCAGGGCTGGGAAGGTCATGGTTGCAATAACAAGTGGGTACACCTTGCCCGATACGTCCTTGGCCGGATCAATGTACGCCTTGAGGAGAGTTAATGCTGCTTCCCCTAGGTCGTGTTGGACCCAAGTAAATGACTGGAGGGACGTGGGACTATACGCAATGCTGATGTCGAACCCGGTGGCCGTCTTTTTCAGGTTCTGGTAACTATTTTCATGGGTCGAAGGTCAGTCTTGCTATACCGACGATGTCGCAGCCGACGTACACCCAGAGATTCTCCAAGAAACCAGCAGTAATTATAGATGCATTGGCAAGGCCGGACGCCTTCAGGTACTGTTCGATCTCTTCCTTGTCTGGATTCCTTGTGAGTAGACGATCCGGCAGTCCGGTTATCTCTGACGCACCATCAAAGGGGGAGGCCTTTGTATACTTTCCGCCAGATATTTTCTTGACACTGGGAAGGGAGCTGCATCTCTGTCTAACAGCCGGCACAAAGGGCAAGGCAGAATGTCAGACTGCAGACCTGAACACAACGAATTTAACCCCCGCTTCCTTTGATGCATCGACCATGTTCTTTCCTTGCGTCAATTCACTGGGACCGGAGGTGTTGATGGGCGGCATGAGGGGTACGGTTACCTGGGAAAGCCATTAGTGGAATAATTGAGTTCCAAGGGTCACGTACGGCAAAGACAGCCTCGCTCCCTTTCAGCGCGGTCACCAAAGATGCTTTATCGCCGCTGTCTCCTTTGACGGCCTCAACGCCACGTTCCTTCAGCTTGAGTGCCGCCTCCGACTCAGGGTTCCGAGTGATTGCGCGTGGAGTGAATGTGCCGTCCTTCAGCAGGGCCTCTAAGACGGATGAACCTTCGTGGGGGAACTTCAATCCCCA
Organism: Mycena maculata; assembly: GCA_029448575.1. Lineage (NCBI taxonomy): Eukaryota > Fungi > Basidiomycota > Agaricomycetes > Agaricales > Mycenaceae > Mycena > Mycena maculata. The sequence goes on from JARJLG010000178.1 coordinate 176,593, forward strand.
AACTGAAGGACAAAAAACCAGGCATTAACCTTGCAGTCCAGTAGCGCCAAAGACTGAGACGATGCGGGAGGAAGACATGATCGGGGAAATTGTAAGTCGGTTGGCGGCGGCTTGTCATTTTATACTACTATGTTATTTCATTTACATAATAATCAATCGGTGACTCGTGGTCCAAAATGCCAGTTCAACGCGACAGCACAAAACGACAGCCGGATCACGAACGATTGCCCTATTATTTGGCAGCGAGCGCGGAGGGCCGCATTTCGATGATGCCCGTTTACCCGTGCCCGTTTATCCGTGCTGTGTGGTCCCCACCTACATTTACGTGTTAATTTGGACCACCGACCTGGCCACCCTACCTAGCTGGCCACTTGGGAGCTGGAGGATTCGGCGACTGATACATTTAACTGGGTTTAATGGGTGATCACGACCTAAACGAAAGTCTGGATCAAATTTTGGGCCGGAGTGATGGGTTGATCGAAAGTTATGGTAGGTAGGTAGGTAGGTAGGTAGTATTACACGGCCGGTCCCACATAGTGATGTTCGGGCTTGGCTTGGCTTTCAAGCCCCGGCTTTGGCTTGGCTTCCCGGGGCTTTGGCTTGAGCAACCTCAAGCCAAAGCCAAAGCCCTGGGATAGGGCTTGGCTTAGCTTGGCTTTGGCTTAAGCCCCGGCTTGAACTGCAAATCTATAGATACTGTATACCGCCGTACAAGGTCAGTAAAATCATCAAATCGACCCATCTGACAAAGAAAATACCTCCACACCCAGTCTTGCATCGATAATCGGGATAGAATCGCTCAAATAGTGAAGATCAAAGAAAAAAAGTCAATCCTCGTCCAACCTCATTGTTGAATCACTGAAGTAAACTGTGGTTCAAAGTAAGTTGGAGTCTACCAGTTCAAACTGGACAGAGTCTGACCTATGAAATACACTTCCGTACCTTTGACAGATGGCCACAAGGAGGTGTGTATGCAGCACTCAAAGCCACGGCTTGAAGCCCCGGCTTTGGCTTCGCTGACCTCAAGCCAAAGCCAAAGCCCTGTCCAAGCCCCAAGTACGGCTTGGCTTGGCTTGGTCAAGCCGGGGCTTTGGCTTGGGGGCTTAAAGCCAAGCCAAGCACATCACTAGTCCCACATGGTATGTTGGATCAAGATCCGCAGCGTGTGAACATCAAATTCTTACACCCGGCGCTTGCTGTGATCGTCTCGTCCCTCCACCAATTCGTGGTCGTTCTGCGAGTTCTTGGGCTCGTTCTGCCCCCCTCCCCCCGATTCCGGGCATTCAATCCCCATGTTTTTCAATGCGAATGGGTCCGACTTCCCTCCGCTGCGCCCTCGAGAAGATGCTGCTGCTTTTCTGAGTGGCTCCAGCCGGCCAGTCTCGTATTACACGACATCTTTGTGCTAATAACTTGAAACATGGTACGGGGATATTTGGTGCTAAACAGATTAACCTCGAAGATATGGCAGCCGTGCGTCGTCATATCCCCCTTCACAACTTCATCACTCCACTTGTCACTACTGACTAAAGTGCTTCTTCACCTCCGTCTCCATGAACTGTTCAATGGTCCCCACTTTTGAGCCAAGAGCAATGAGGGCTGGATTGGGAATCGGCGCCGATTTGTGGAAACCGTTGTGCTCGACCTGGGCCGCGAACTGAAAGACAGTTAACTAAAGCCGAGCAAAGATTGAGAGGCGCCCACCATTTCATCTAGAGTCGGAATCCCGGAGGTGGCGGCCCGAGTGAACGTGACTTCAACGCCGAGTTCTCGTGAATTGTCGATGAGGGCGCAAAGAACAAGCTCGATGAATTATACATACCTTTCGAGAACATGGCGGCGAGGTCTGGGTAGGTCATGGTTGCAATAATGAGTTTGTACACCTTGCCCGATACGCTGTTCGCAGGGTCGGTATACCCCTTCAGGAGAGCCAATGCCGCTTCCCCGAGGTCGTGTTGGACCCAGGTAAATGACTGGAGGGAGATGGGACTATACGGAAAGCTGATGTCGAAGCCGGTGGCCGTCTTTTTCAGGTTCTGGTATCTATTTTAATGGGTCGAAGGTGAGTATCCGATACCGGCGATGCCGCCGCCAACGCACACCCAAAAATTCTCCAAGAATGCAGCAGTCATTATGGATGCATTCGCAAGGCCGGACGCCTTCAGGTACTGTTCGATCTCTTCCTTGTCTGGATCCCTGTGAATACACGAAATTCCAGTCATGTCTGACGCACCATCAAAGGGGTGGACCTTTGTATACTTCCCTCCAGCTAGCTTATTGACGCCCGGAAGTGTGCTGAGTGTGTATTAGCCGCGGCACAATGGAACAGTAATGCCAGAATGGACACCTGAACACAAAGAATTTGACCCCGGCTTCCTTGGACGCATCGACCATGTTCTTCCCCTGCGTCAATTCGCTGGGGCCGGCGTCTTCGAAGAGCGCGCCCGACATAACGGGTACGGTCACCTGGGTACGGCATTATGGGAGTAATTGGGCAGCGAAGAAATATGACATACCGCGAAGACGGCCTCGCTCCCGTGCAGCGCACGCACCAGGGATGCCTTATCACCGCTGTCTCCCTGAACGACCTCGACGCCACGCTCCTTCAGCTTGAGGGCCGCTTCTGACTCTGGGTTTCGAGTGATTGCGCGTGGGGTAAAGGTGCTGTCTTTCAGGAGAACCTCGAGCACAGATGAACCTTCATGGGGGAACTTCAATACTGGGAAACTAACAATGAAGGATAAAAAAAGGGATCAACCTTGGAGTCCAGTGGCACCAAAAACCGAGACAATTCGGGAGGACATGTTCGAGGGAGTTGCGAGTCAGCTTCGCTGGAGGCGCTTTATACATATCGTGAGTCTGCTGCCGTCATTTCGTTTAATAATCGTTTATTAATCAGTTCGAAAGCCGGATTGCCCTTTTCTATCCAGAAGTGAAGACGGTAAGGAGGTACATACTTAGACCACTGTACTATTCCGACGACAGGTTCACTATTTTTAGAAATAATTTGACGGAGAAGACCGAGGAATTTTGTTTCGATTTAACGCGATTTTTGGACACATCAATAGAATGTCACCCGTCACTGAACCTATCTTCGAAATAACACAGTACACGGCTAAACGGCCTCGGATGTCTGAATGGGGTTGGGCCTCTGTGTTCAAGTTGACACGTGCTTGAGTTCATTTTGGGGCGACACAATGCACACGACTTCCTCGATGCGTGGCGACCTCAATTCACGTCAGTTTGCCCTGTGATCATGCACACTATGCATCTACATTATAATGAACGCTGTCCGAAAGTTTGGAATTTTCCTGGTGCCTGGGACTTCTCAATTTCACCGCTGTTCGAAGCATCTTATTCCTGGCGTGAATGAGGGATTTCGATCGTTCTGAGCGATGTTGGACGTGTCGGGCACATGCGATGCACTCCTACGGGTGAAAATAATATATTTATTGACTCAAACTCAAATTCACCGTGCACGAACTTCGAAATCGACAAATTGAACATTCAATCCATTCTCCGTCTACGCTATTGTCCATCTCATCGGGAGACCCCCCTAACGCAAGCGGAGGGTTCTGATATATTCGTCCACGTGTGGGGATTCAGCGAGCCGCGTCGACCAGACACTGTATTGGCCCGGTAATATCAGCGTAAGCGAATTGAGGACAATGCACTGAGTGGTATCCCGCAAGGTCGAGGCTGTAAGAGCACAGGATTTGAGGGAGTCCGCGTCCTCAACCTCATTGATAATGGTGTCAACGAGTAGCACTGTAACAGTTCTGACTCTGGCGTCATATCTGGAAATAAATATTTGTATACAGTTCTTGTGGGTACCAGCCCGAGTTCCGGCGACATGGGCGGAGAGAGCGCCTGGCCGCTGTCGGTGTCTCCAGAGGCGTGCCAAGATATCTGCGGACAGCCCTCCAACTCCACCCGCTTGGCCGTGCATACGGAGGTCTAGAGACTCCCTGCGTTGTAGGATCCTGCGTTCATTAGCATTTCCCCCCTAGTATTTCAAGGCCGATCCCGGGTTTTTTTCCGTATAATTGCTGTGGCCCAAACCGATTTCTGCGAGCTCCTATTTACATACATAATACGCCTGCAATTCCAACAAAACCCTGTCCGAAGATCTCCCGAAATACGACCGTGTGGACGGGGCAAACACTTTGAGGATGGGAATGCTCGCACTTTTCCGCGCCAATCTAAAGATCTTCCTTTCCAAGCCGACTTCGAAAAGGGTTGAAGATGTCCCGTTACCTCCCAGCTGCAGACCACGGACCCGCCGCCTCTAAAGCGCCCTATGGGAATGCACACACGGTCGACAAGTCGTCTCTCTGAACATTGCATCCCAGATGGCAGGAAACTGGCATGACGTATCCCTTATCTACATGTGGACGCATATATCCTTCCTGGGCTCGCCAGACGATGGAGCGACCACTGCGACGTAAAAAAACAGATATGCCGTGTTGCATGATAATGATAAGGGTTATCGATAATAAGCCCTTATTTTAATATAAGATAAGCCCTTAATATCAGTTCGAGAGGTTGATAAGGGCTTTATAACCCTTATCATCCTGAAAGCCGAGAAGGCCAAAGCAAGAGGTAAGTGGAACTAAAGTTTCCGACATCAACCTCTCAAAGTTTTGACAGGCTGTGCAGGGGAGGGAGGGGAGGGTGCCTCCTAACGTCTACGTTAAGCCAAAAAACTCAGGAAATGGTCCAATATTGGACGAGAAATGTTTGTTTGTCCGAGTTCCGGGTTTGCCGGGACGGTGGGGGGTATCCTTTTTCCCCCTGTGCCTTCTGTTTATTGTTCAAACACTTTTTTGGATTCGTTGCGTTGGGATATCTCCAACGGACACGTGACCCGGCGCGTTCTTTGCCATCATCAAGCAACACCAAACAAAGCAGTGTTTTCACGCGCTGCCTGGTGTTCTATAGCACAAACCTGGGATCTACGCCATTCATGTTCTCTATAAATCTCATCTTATGCATTTCGACCAGGAGCTATTTCAACATCTTATTTGCAATTGATCGATTCCTCAATAAAACCTGGTCTTAAGCTGAACGGCTTCGCGCGTCTATCGATCGGCCGTTGGCGACTCTCGCGGCGTCGTCCAACAATATTACCCACTCTACCTCAACGAGCAGCATCTCTGGGACATGTGCTAGGCATACGTCAACGATTCAGATGCTCTGCCGAGTGCCTTCACACGGTGCTGTATTTCTTGCCAATCCCGGCGATGGCGCCTTTTTGCCATCTTATAATTGGAGTAGCCGCTCTGGCCTCCCGGTGTGCACGATCGAGCAATTCTGGTTCTTGGTCGTCGCCGTGAGAGCAAACATATATTCAATGAGCAGTGGGTAAGCAGAAAGTCCTCGAAATTGTCAAATTAGTTCGAGCCCAGATCCAGGCCTATGTCGCGCTAAATGTATCTGCATCGGAAACAGTAACACCGAACAGCTTCTGGAGTCCCAGGACCATATAGGGGCTCGGAGATCTTGGTCCGATTGGCGCGATAACGATCTGGAAAGTGATGGAATCCCACAGCTCTGAGTATAAGAAGACACTACAATGCTTGTTAACCACCCATCCTAAACGCCGTCTTCATCCTCTGAAACGATTCAGGATGCATACAATGTACGTCCACACGCAGTTATATCGTGACCCCGCCACACACTGAGATTCTTCGTATGAAGTATCCATCTTCATGGTAAGAATCCTGTCCTGGGAAGAAGAAAACATTGAAACAATGGTTTTTTCTCGAACAGATCTTATGATAAACTCGTTGTCCAATCCGCACGACGATCTCCTGCCCGACACGAGAATGTCAGTCCAAATTGTACTTGATGGGCATATCTTCCTGCAAACAGTGCCGGTGGAAGCAGGGCCATCTGTGAATTGTTGGAAAGTGAGGATTGACTGCAAAATGTGGGTATCCAGTCTTTCAAGGCTAAAGCCAAGTGATCACACTCATTTTGGGCAACAGTCTGTCCCGTCCATTCTTTGAATGTCTAGTTATACGACACAGCCAATTTCACGGCTTCCGACTCATTGGTTGGTGTAAAATCCAAAGAGAAAAAGCTATGATTTCTGGGACAGCAAATCCTGGTATGTATGACAAACATGTATGGCAAAGTCTGATTCATCACTACCATACAGCTTTGTGCCTTAAGCTAGTCAAAGTCAACCATGATGGCCCTTCCCTCGAAGCCAGGGCTAATTTTTCTCTGTCCGAGTTATCCACCACAAAAGAATACACAGTTGACGGGATTAACATTCCGGAAAATCAAAGTAAGATATCCTCACATTCAACATTACCCCCTTCCCCTTCTCAATTCGATGCAGTTACCTCTCTCAGTGACCAGGAGATCATGAGCCGCCTGATGTGGTTGCATAGACCTACCTCTGCCGCAACTCCACTCACTCTCCTTGAAATTCGGATGTTCCATGAGAGGATCCTATTGCTATCCCCAGGAAACAGAACCCGGGAAATGTTGCTGAACCTATTGGGCAGCATTTCTTTCACGCAATGGGAGTCACATCAGAGAATAGAAGACTTGAATCAGGCCATCGGCGCATATGTGGATGCAGTGCGGGATGATCCTCTTGATGCCTTTTCTTTGGCAGCCTTTGGGCGCACACTCCGTGATCGTTTTGAGCAACTTGGTGATATTGGAGACCTCAACAACTCTGTCTCAGCATTGGAGAAGAGTGTTGCCTGCACTCTGGGTAGTCACCCCACCAGGGCACGTGTGCTGAATGACCTTGGGAAATCTCTTCTGCGTCGCTTTGAGCAACTCGGCAACCCTGACGACCTCAATAATTCACTCCTGGTGTTTGGTGATGCTGACAATCTGACTCCAGATGGTCACCCTGAGAAACACGGAATGTTGGGTGCACTTGGCATTGCCTTCATGTATAGGTTCGAGTGCCTTGGAAACCTTCGTGATCTTATGAAATCTATATCGGCGAGGGAAGATGCTGTCCGTCTCACACCATGTGGTCATCCTGACAGGCCAGTGCACCTCGGAAACCTTGGCACTTCTCTTCTGACGCACTTTGAGCATCACGGTGACCTTCATAGTCTCAACAGATCTGTATCACTGCAAGAGGAGGCATTGCACCTTACTCCGCATAGTGACCATCATAGACGATCCAAGCTGAGCAATCTCGGAGCAGCACTTCGAGTCCGCTTTGGCCAGCTGGGGAACCTTGCTGACCTGAAGAGAGCAGTCTTAATGGGAAATGAAGGCGTTGGCATCACTCCAGACAGCCATGTCGACAAACCATCTGCTTTGAATGATCTCGGAGCCTCTCTTCTGACTCGTTTTGAACATTTTGGTGGCCTGAATGACCTGAACCACTCAATCTCAATGAGTGAAAATGCTGTTCATCTGACACCAGATCATCATCCTGATAAGGCGGCGAGATTGCGAAATCTTGGGCATTCTCTCTGTCGACGCTACGAACGACTTCGTGACCTTGGTGACCTTCAGCGATCTGTTGTGGTTCAGAGGGATTCCATTCGGCTTACTCCGGAAAACCATCCTGACAAGCCTGAAAGATTAAGTGACCTCAGTCATTCTCTTTTCCTGCGCTTTAAACGGCTTGGAGAGGTTAGTGACCTCAAGCTTTGTAGCATGCTGGCAGAGAATGTTTTCAAACTGACTCCTGATGGTCATGCTGAAAAATCAAGGAGGTTGAACCATCTAGGAAATGTATTGCTGAGTCGATTCGAACATCTCGGAGACCTCGGTGATGTCAACATGTCAGTGGTTCAACACGAAAATGCTGTTCGTCTCACACCTGATGGCCATGCCAGCAAGCCGCCTTACTTGATCAGCCTAGGAATGGCACTGAGGAAGCGTTTTGAGCATCTTGGTGACCTTGATGACCTTCAGCAAGCAATGTCAGTCTTCGCGGATGCTGTTCAGCTGACCCCGGACGGCGATCCTGATAAGCCAACGTGGATGAACAATTTCGGAGTTGCCCTATATGACCGCTTTGAACGCCTCGGCGACTTAGATGACCTCAAAAAATGTGTACAGATGGCGGAAAATGCTGTTCAGCTCGTTTCTAATGAACAAATTGAAAAGCCTACCATGTTAAATAACCTCTCTGTTGCCTTGTTTTATCGCTTTAAGCGCCTCGGTGACCTTGGTGATCTCAAGAAGTCTATTTCCATTGAGGAAGAGTCTCTAAGCCTAACCCCTGATAACCACCTTCAGAGACAAGCACGGTTGAGTAATCTTGGGATACTTCTTCTCCATCGTTTCGAGGAGCTCGGTGATTTTGAGGACCTCGAGAGATCTATTTTGCTAGGAAAAGAGGCAGTCTGTAAGACTCCAGATGGCCACCCTGACAAACCAGCATGGTTGACCAAGCACAGCATGATTCTTCTTCGATTTAGAGAGCAGGGAAATCCTGTGGATGCTCAGGAAATGATTACTCGGTTGCGCTCTGCTGCACATTCTATAACGGGCCCTCCTCACATCCGGTTCAACGCTGCTGTAGAATGGGCACGATTTGCACAAATCGAGGACCACTCATCATTGCTAGATGCCTACGGTGTAGCGCTTGGTCTTCTTCCTGAGCTTTCCTGGCTTGGCCTTTCTATCAGAGATCGCCATCATCACATCGTAGGAGCAGGAGAAGTGGCCAGAAATGCGGCGACGGCTGCTCTAGTGGCCGGTTCCCCTGAAAAGGCAGTAGAGTGGCTTGAACAAGGTCGATCAATCATTTGGGGGCAGTTGCTCAACCTCCGTACACCAGTAGATGATCTGAGGACGCATCATCCCCTGTTGGCTGACAAACTCATTTCCCTCTCCACACAGCTAGAAGGAACGGCAACCAGAGGCAGTCAGACAGAGATGACTCATTCCGTGATGAATGCGCAGCGGTCTCATGATTACGCTCTGGAACGAGACAGGCTGTTGAAAGAGATTCGAGGGTTGGAAGGCTTTGATAGGTTCCTGCTGCCGAAAACGATTTCTGAACTCTCCCAAGCCGCACAGGGTGGGCCCGTCGTGATTCTGAACCTCAGTGACAATCGGTGTGATGCCTTGATTCTCGTACCTACCCTGGATGTCATCCATATATTCCTCCCGGACTTTACGCTGAAGGACGCAGAAAAGTTGTCCCAGTCTCTGCATGAGCTTGTGCATTATCGTGGTCGGAATGACAGGTTATTGGGACAACGGGAGGGGTGTGTGAACCAGGAGGATGAGTTTGCACATATTCTCTCTGCGCTCTGGATCAAACTGGTCAAACCTGTTTTGAATGGACTCAGCATCACAGTGAGTAGTGTTTAAATTGCGACGTCCAATTGCTAACCACTGATCAGACACCTTCAACTTGCGATCCACACCGCATTTGGTGGTGTCCGACGGGCCCTCTCACATTTCTTCCTATCCATGCCGCCGGTATCTATGGAGCAAACGAAGTATTTGGTTCGAAGCTCTCGGACTATGCAATTTCCTCCTACGCGCCTTCCTCGACGGCCTTGATCCGAGGATTCCGTCCACGATTCAAGCCCCAGGAGCAACTCCAGCTCCTTGCTGTCGCTCAACCATCTGCCGATGGACAGGCATACATTCCAGGAACTCAAGAGGAAATTGCCCATATTCAGAAGCATACGCACGGAAAAGTCCCCGTTCTGGGATTAGATGGAAACTTGGCCACGGTAGATAATGTTCAAGCGGGGATGAGGGATTCCAGCTGGGTTCATTTTGCATGCCATGGAGTACAAAATGGCTCTGATCCGACTGAGAGCGCACTGTTGCTCGCGGGGAACTCCAGACTAACACTCTCCAATATAATCAAGCTATCTCTCCCAGAGGCCGATCTTGCCTTTTTGTCCGCCTGTCAAACTGCGACCGGGGACGAGATGCTTCAAGAAGAGGCGATCCATCTTGCAGGCGGGATGTTATTGGCAGGCTACCGAGGCGTTATAGCAACAATGTGGACGATCATGGATGGCGATGCGCCCAAAGTTGCCAGCGATGTTTATGAGCATCTGTTCCAAACCTCCCCGCCAGATTCAACCCGGGCGGCAGAGGCGTTGCATCTCGCCGTCAGGAAGCTTCGCGATGGATCTCGCACGGCGAAATCATTTTCACACTGGGTGCCATTCATCCATGTTGGAGTTTAGCGAGACGGAGCGAGAGTTCCACACGTACTTGGCATTTGTGCAAGCTTTGCGTATCAGTATTCAATTTTTGCTTCATTATGACCGTTAATCAATGAAACGAAATATCCGTACTGCTTGAGGCGATCCTGAGCGGAAAGTAAACTGTGAGTGGCTCGCAGGGACGCGTCTTGGGACACGCCTGTTCAACTCGGGCACGAGTCATGGTAACAAGCGGTATTTGTTTTTGATCAGGCTTTCGAGTATGAGAATCCATGGGCGCCGATGATAATCACTGTACATGCAGGCCAGTCATGGCGCGCGGAAACAAGCGAGAAATAAACCATATCCAATTGTGTGTTGCAGGGAGGCAGCCGGCGTGCAACTATCCGAGGGCGGGGATAATGCGAACGAAGAGAGACGAAAGTGGAGAGCAAACGAATGGCGGCGTGCGCGCACAAAAATAGGCCCGACCAGAGGGCGCGAGGAGGGGAATCGGGGGCGGACGGAGCACGCCGTGCGCACCCGCCTCCGGGTATGTGGGCAAATCTCGGACGCAGCACCAGGGTTGGTGGAGGCAGGCGCATTTCTCGATGCCAACGAGCACGGTTTGTCCGCAGACTTGCACACAAAAATTCTCGCGCTACATGGGGGATACCTGCGCAGAAGATGGTCGTGTACTGGAGATTTTAATGGTGGGTAGCTCGAGGTACAGCAGCGCGTGCACGCCCACGACTTGCAGCGGGCCTGAGTTCAAAAGTTGGTCCCCACCGTGTGCGCGTACCTATGTCATTCGATGAAGCTCGAGCCAGTTATGTCGAAATATCACAATAACCTCATCGGTAAAACTACACCAGGATATATTTCTGCAAGACGCACGTCTTGGGCTAAGCAGATATATTTAAATGTCTTGGCTAGGATGTACATCTTGGGAAAGACTGGGAGCTCGTATGTCTTTCTCAAAGATGGCTTCAAAGAGACACACAAAAGAAGATTATAATTAGGGGAACTACGAAGGTTACGTCGACGATAAATAAGCAGGGAAGATACACTGCGGTGTTGAGTAGCGAGGCGCAGTCGAGGGGATGGGACGACAAGAGGTGGGATCATATTTGTGATTGCGGGAAGATAGGGTGTCTCGTCGGTTATCTCTTGTAAAAAATTCAGAAAAAGTATTAATATTTTTTTCGGGTAAGGTGCGAACCGCTGACCGGGCGAACATTTGGACCATTTTGGGTCCAAATTGGCCTATGTTCCAAATTTTCATGTTCTGGACTGCGGTGATTAATATGTGAGAAATACCCCAAAAATCAACACGTGGACGAGCTGGTTAATCAGAACGTCATCTCTGGGATAGATTTCGTGTGGAGTGTATAGCAGATTGGATTATGTACGGACCTGGGACCACGTTTTGCAAAAATTCGCTTTCAAACGGGTATTGGTGGCCGGGTTGACCCGGGAGGCGGTGTCGCCCGCTTACCCCATCGGGCCCGCCCGCACCTGCACCTTGCCGCAACTCCAATGATGGACGCAGCAGCCGCTGCCTTGCCCTAACCTGCCCGCGCCGCACCACCACTGCACACTACTCCTCTTCTGGTTCTCGGTCCCCCGCTGGACAAGACCGGGTGAAGAACAACTCGAAGGACGGACAGGACTCGACTCGAAGGGAGGACACCGGAATGTCGGCGGGGGACAGCGCCAAGGCGGACCAGATCGCGTTCCACGTCTACACGAAGCTCTTCCACGTCCTCTACGCCGCGCGCGCGTCGGACCAGGGCCCGGCGACGGGGAAGACGGATAAGTGGGTGCGTGGCGTTCTCTTGGGGGGTCGCAATCCCCGCGCATACACGCACTTCCCGAGTGTCCCGCGCACATTTCTGCACTTGACCCTTTTCTTCTGCATCTCGATTCTCATTCACTCTCCCCTAGTTCAACCTCGAAACGCCCCTCATCGCCTCCATGCACACCCCCACCGCCGAGCTCGACGCCTACCGCGCCCTCTCCTCCCTCTCCCCCTCCCCCTCCTCCTCCTCCTCTCTCCCCTCCTCCCCCTCCACATCGTCCTCGGCCGCGAAACCACTGGCAATCCAAGTCCTCCTGAGCGTCCCCCCGGCAGGGGGCGGCACCGCGCTCGTGCACGCGCCGAGCCGCACGCGCGTCGAGCCCGAGCCGCGCTTCGTCCTGCTGGAGGAGTGGGTCCTGGCGTTCGCTTCTGCCTCTACCGCGACCTCGTCCTCGGCGGATCGGGGCGGGGAGGGCGGGCGGGACGCGGACGTGCTCCCGCCGACGATCTACAAGAACGCGATCCCGCTCTTCCGCGCGCTCTACGCGCTGCTGCGCGTCCTCCCCGCGTGGCGCGCCGTGCGCGGGCGCGGCGCCGGGGGGGTGGGGGGAGGCGTGGGCGGGGGGCGGGGGATGCGCGTTGTGGTGAGGGTGAGGCCGGATGAGTCTAGTGCGGGGGGAGGGGGAGGGGGAGGTGGGATAAGTGGAAATGGGAATGGGAATGGGAATGGGAATGGGAACGGGGTAGAGACGCTGGGGTTCGGGGCGCCGCTGGCGCCGGGGGCGGCCGCGTTGCCGACGCGGACGCATGTCTTCCCGGGGATCGCCCATCCGGCGGGTGAGTCGTTTTTTCGGGCGGGTATTCGTCTATTCGTTTTTCCTTTGTCTCGCCTTCCTTCCTACGTCTCTCCCTCTCCCACACTCCCCTCCGCATCCTCCCCCACTCGTCTAATTTTCCGTCCATCCACCGTCTCCCTGCGTCCCGTTCCTCCGCGTCCTCGCCCCCATGCCACCTCCCCCCGCTTGCTCCGTCCTGCGTTCCCCCCATTCGCATCCCTTCCCCCTCCCCGTCCACTCCGCCTCCACGCGCATAATACGTTCCTCATTTCTGGCGCCTACATGCACATCCCTTCCGCATCCTTCATCCCATCTCCCTTCCTTACTCTCCGTTTCTCACCTCCTCCCCCCGCATCGCTTTATTCCATGGCGCCTACCTACATTCCCTTCCTTTCCTTTCCTCCGCTTCCTTTCTCCCTCCTTACCGTTCGCCGCTCGCCCGTTATCCTCCTTCTACCCCTATCCGCCCCACCCCACATTCCGTCCTCATCCACGCTGTCTGCCGTCCCGCTCTCTCCCTCCCACCCACGCCTTCCTCCTCCCCCTACCCTAGCACCCCTCGTGTTTCGCCTTCCCGCCAACGCTGTTCCCACCTCCTGTCTCACTCTGGCGCTGCCGGCTTCTCTTCCCAGGCGTCTCACTGCCTTGTCCGCTTCTTACACGAGGCTAGCGCTTGGCGAGAGACTGCGGGTCCGCTTGACCAGTCCGCTACCGCGCGGGTCCCCCCCGCTGCGGTCCGCATTTTCGTTCTCGTTTTGCATCTTCTCCTACCTATATCTTGCTCCCCGCGTCGTGCTCCCGCTTTACTCTCCGCTCGCACTCGCTGACACTCACGCAGGCACCCTCACGCTCGCCGCGACGTACCTCACGACGCCCTCCTTCACGCGCGAGTCGCTCGAGGCGCTGCTCTCGTCGCGCTTCGCCGTGCTCGACGCCGGGGCCGGTCGCTCCCCTAACACCACCAGCAGCACCACACGCGCGCGCACCACGAGCAGCACGCACACCCCGTCCCACCGCCCCTCCACCGCCTCGCGCTCCCCGCCCTCCGCCTTCCCGCCCCCGCCGCGCCCGCCCCCCGCCTCGGACGACGACGGCGACGGCGACGCCGAGTTCGTGCCCACGCTCGCGCGCCGCGCGTCCTTGGGCGTGGCGGGGTCGCCCGCGCGCTACAGCACCCCGCTGCCGCTCCCCGGCTCGCCGGGGCGCTACACGCCCGCGTTCCACGCCCACGCCCACGCGCGGCAGCGCTCCGACTCGGCGGCGCCGTTTGCGCACGCGTCGCCGCAGCAGGGGCCCGCGTCGTACCGGATGGGCGTGCATGTGCGCGCGGGGGCTGGGGGGGGTGTCGGGCGGGATGTAGGCGGGTACGGCCGGGATGTCGGGCCCGGCGCGGACGGGGACGTGGTGGACCGGTTCGTGCTGCCGCGCAGCGGGGGGTCGGCGGCGTCGATGGGCGGGGGCGCGGGCGGGGAGTACGGGGCCGGGGCGAGCGAGCGCGAGCGCGAGCGGGAGCGGGAGAAGGGCGTGCCGATTGGGGCTGGGGCGGGGAGCGCATCTGGGGGTGGCGGGGGTGGGGGTGGGGGTGGGAGCGCCGGGAGCGGGCCGGGCGCGATCGCGATCAACCCGTTCAAGAGCAACACGCTGAGCCGCAGCGCGCTGAGCGGGTCGCACGCGCTGCTGCGCGGCGTCGGCGGCGCGGGGAGCCCGGGGGCGGGGGCGGGGGCGGGGCGCGCGACGTCGCCGATCGCGGCTGGCGCGGGCGCGGGGGTGGTGTTCCCGCACCCGCAGGGGGAGGGCGGGAGCGCGTCTGGGAGCGGGATTGGGATTGGGAGCGTAGGGACGCCGGGGGCGGGCGCGGGCGCGGGCGTGGGCATCCCCGTGCGGAAGCGCTACTCGAGCAGCTTCCCGCACCGGTACGGCAGCGGCGGGAGCGGGGGCAGCGGCGAGAGCGGGAGCCTGCCCAGGGAGCGCACGGGGAGCTTCGTGAGTCCTCTCTCCCCCCTCTGGTATGAGAGTGCTGACAAGACTTTGGGGCGGACAGCAGCTGAAGACGGCGCTGGGCGTGGACGCGCAGCAGGAGGAGATCTCGTCGTTCGTGCAGGACATCGACGCGGCGCGGCCGCTGCTCGGGCGGTATCGCGAGCAGCAGCAGCGGCTGGAGCACGCCCCGGCGCCGCACAGCGAGAGCGGGACGAGCCGCGGGGGGACCGGGCGCGCGAGCGGCGGCAGCGGCACGGGCGCGCCCGGGCCCGGGCCGCGGGCGATGCTGACGAGCGAGTCCGAGGTCGACGAGCGGCTGAGGCGCATGAACGAGGAGTTTGTGCGCAGTCTTGTGGGGCTCGGCGGCGGCGGCGGCGGCGGGCGGGGGTCGGCGTCGGCGTCGCCGGTGAGCGCCGGGGGGAGCAGGAGTCGGGGCGACGGCGACGGCGACGGGCAGGGGTCGGAGGAGGTTATTGGGCGGCTCGAGTTTGATTTCGACTCGGGGCTGGGGCGGTAGGAAGGGCGCGTCTCGATCTCGGTATCCCCCGTCGATTCGTACCGGTCCGCAAGCCCCCCCTCTCGCCGCGCCTCGCCCCGACCGTGACGGTGCTCCCACCAGCGAACTATCTATCCCCGTACATATCATCCAGCCCACTAAACGCTACCACCCACATGTGTATTTCTATGCCCCACGCACTCTCGCCGCACCCATATATTGCAGTGTCACCGTCATACATACCTCTCCGTACTTTCTGCACGCACGTCTGTTACTATATCTTCCGCACGCATATGTACCTTTTCCGTCCGCGGTAGTCGACTATGTCCGCCGCCGCTACCGTATGAATACCAATATCTTATGTAGATCATGTTCTCAGGCTGTACCTACCTACCTTGGTTTGTTTCGTGAGCCGGGCGGCGAGGTGCGTTGAGATTGGCTGTGCATCTGACTAGGTGGTGTGGGCCGTTCAAGTTCCGGGACAGCGGGACCGTCTTCTTGGCGCACGCACTCTCGTGTCCTTCAAAACACGGCGCCCCGCAACACGGATTTCTGGTCGTTGAAAGCGAGTGCGTCGGTACTGGACGCTGGACGCTCCTTGACGTGGCCTCTGGATTGCCCTAGCATCTGTTGGGTTTCATAATCGTCCCATGCTGCTCTCTCGTGCTGATTCACTCCATTTTGCAGTGTAGGAAATTGCAGTGATATACGAATGTGCGCCACTGGCACAGATGAGATCCCATTCTGGATAATCGGCGAGTCTGCGAATGAATAGGTGAGATTATAATAATCGGTGATGTAGCGCTTTTGGTATAATTTCTTGTTCAATTAAGCTTGACAGGCGGTTCAGGATCAGGTAGCCTTCAAAAAGGGACGGCGTATGTGAAGAGTTCTATTTCCAACCTTGCAGCGCTATACTGGTGAGTCCAGTTTAAATATGTTGTGTGTCTCCGTTCCGGCTCACGACTCGTTCCGAGTCGGTACTGAGCCTAATTCATCATCCGAGTTGCCCCCTCCGTCAGCTCATCGATGGAGGTCGTCCGGCTGCGGTATGCGGGACCACGTCCAGATAAAGCATTCCGCAAATACTCTGATGCGCATGCAAGGCAAACGGCGTGACGACCGGGGAGGGTGTGAACACGCACACGCGGGGCCGCCGTTGCGCAGACCGAAGCAAACGGTGTGTATGCTAAACCAGTTTAGAAACCTCGGGTGCTGATATCGGTGGCGCAACTCGGAAGCGGTAGGTATTCAATGGCCGGGAGAGTCGAAGAGGAAGGTACCCATTCTTACAGGTCGCATTTCTTTCGCCGGAACAATAGAAGCGATACTGGAGCGCGACCTCGATTGTATCAACGCACTAGTGATGTTTCAGAAAGGCGAGAGATAGCCGATAAATAATGCTAAGGGACCAACGCGGGTTGAAAAACGTTTAGTAGGTTGGGCTGGACCAACAACTTCGCACTGGGTGAGGTTCGATTGAATTGTCGTTCTTCACGCATCTAAAGAATTGGACATTCACGGAACGGACGATAACACTCCAACAGACTACCATCTGGATCGGCATGATCTTGGACCTTGGTTATTCTTCTCGCAATTGGCCCGTAACATCTCCAGTCCTGCTCTGCCTTGCAAACCATCCGACGTCTTAGCGCTAGGGAATCGCACCGTACGTATGGCTTACGGTCATACGTACGGTACGTACGTACGGTGCACGTACCGGGAGCTGTTTTGCTGCGTGACAAGAAACCCGTACGTATACGGATACGGGCAAGGATACGGGTCCGTATCAAGCCGTATTTCGGCAAACTCACTTGAACTTCGCCGGAGGGTGTCATCTTGGGTCGGATTTGATTCTAATGATCTGTTGTCAGTGAGTTTCAGTGATATCAATCATGCCGCCATCCAACATCCGCTGATTTTTCCCCCGAAGATGGCCGTACCCCGTACCGTACCGTATACGGAACGTGATCCGTAACGTACCGTCGCGTGCCGAAAGCATACGGAACGTCGCCGTACGTATACGGATCGCCTTCCGTATACGTAGATTTGTTCACGTACCGTATACGGTACGTACGGTGCGATTCCCTACTTAGCGCTGGCCGAGTGTCGCTTCAGGAACCGGTATGTCCTTCGCACGAGGAATTGCCTGTCCAGTTGGTCCTGCCGTCCGTTTCACGCAATTCATCAATTCATGGACTCGGAGCGTGGCCACAGGGCTGTCAGTTCGCTGGATATGTCTTGATTATCCAGATTCGGTCTTCGCCTGCACCTTTGTATACCTAAACTTCCTTCCACTGTGCCGGTGCACACGACTCGCGCTCTCCCCTTTGGCCCCCGTGGCCTGACGGTTTCCATGTTTCAAGAGGGACTCAACAGCTTGCCTTGGGCCGAATTTTCATGCTGAAGAACTGCATCCGTGCCGGCGTCCGGGATAAAAGGTGACAGCATGCAACTCTCAAACGTGCGTCGTATGGTGAGACTCGTGCCTTGCCTATACGTTTATGGTCAGATACGAGAGACGGGGGAGGCTATTCGCTCATCCATTTTTCGACTCCTGCGGCGCACCACCGTAACGCAACCACCGCGGGGATCGTGGGGCGCCGTCAATCGCATGTGGCGGTCTCTACCCAAAAAATAACGGCGATTCGGCCTTACACTCCACCACTTCCGAATCAGGGCTTCGTACCACTATGTATAAAGTATGGTGGGTTAGCCCGTTTTGTAAAGGCGCCCTCTTCGCTCCGAAAACACCCCGACCTCCAGAACGCGGTCTCTAATGCCCGCCAAAGGCGCCCGCCGCTCGAATCTCGAGAGCGTCGAACATGACAACACCAAACCGCCCTACTATCTGACGTTGGCTGAGTTGAAATTACTCAGTATCGCTGGGGTATGTGTCACAAAATCTCCAGTTCCGGAATCGCTCACCGTGCCTCTGTAGGTTGGATTTTTCCTCGATGGTATGTTAACATGACTTTGAAGGCATGTTCACACCGTTCTGACTGTCAATGGAACAGCCTACGATCTCTTCGTCATCAATGTACACTTTTAGCTTCCCTCCGGTGTGCTTACTGACACCCACAAGCCCGTCGCCACGATGTTACAATACCGTCTCTACGGTTCAGGCACTCTCCCTGCCGGTCTTCAGGGTCTCTTAAAGGCGGGTGCCAACATCGGTAGTGTCATAGGTCAATTTCTCTTCGGTGAGATCCCTGCGCACTGCAATGAATCAGAGCTCCAACACATCACAGGATACCTCGCCGATGCGCTGGGCCGAAAGGCCATCTGTGCGTTTTCTGGCTGGGTCCATTCCTATGCCTTCACTCAACATCATTTTTGTTTAGACGGAAAAGAGCTCATGCTAATAATTTTCGCTACTATCATGGTGAAGCCTTAATGCCAATTGTATTAGATTTAACTGATGCATCCATTCATGTTAGTGCATCACTACACCGACTGGTAATTTCTGCCCGGGGTCCGTTCATCGACACTCATTCTCCAATTCAGGATCACTAGCCCCGAACTCATGCCTCATTTATTTGACCATTTTCCGTATTATCCTAGGGATTGGTGTGGGAGGCGGTGAGTGGCTTAAAAAAAAATGGGTGATACTTGTTTCAAGCGAATTAGATTATCCCATGAGTGCCTCTGTCACCAGTGATCGCGCCTCCATTCGGAAGAGAGGTACCATGCTTGCGTACATTTTCTCCAATCAGGTTTCAGTTCTCTGTCCTCATGCAAATCAATCCTAACCCTTTGTCACTCGTCAGGGCTGGGGCTCGTTGGTCGGATCTTTAGCCACGATCGTGGTCCTTTCGGCCTACAAACACGTCATGAACGATGAAGACGAGACGAGCAAAGTCGATGGCGGTACGTATGCCGAGACCGGGACTGGGTCCATTTTAATTTTCTGTCCAGTATGGCGCATTGTTGTCGGCCTCTCCCTCATCCCTGCCTTTGGAACCCTGTACCAGCGGCTCACACTCCCAGAGTCCAAGCGTTTTGAAGACTCACAGAACCCGAACTTGAGCGCTATGGAATTGGGTCATCCAAACGATTCTGTAGAGGAGAAGGCTGATAATGACCAAGTCGTGCGGGAGGAGGAGGTTAAAAAGGAGGCCCACTTCCGGGGTACGTATATTCACATTATTCCGTGAACGTTTTTGTTCATGGACCCCAGAGTTCCTCGTCTACTTCAGCGAGTGGCGGCATGCCAAGATACTCATCGGGACCTGCGTGTGCTGGTTCCTTCTGGACATTGCGTATGTGCCCGCCTGCCGCATTGAAGATAAAAGTAATCTCACCCATATATTCAGGTTCTACGGGATCAACCTGAACCAGAATGTCGTGCTAACGGAGATCGGCTTTGCCGGAAAGACGGGTACGGACTGGGAAAAACTGTTCAAGATTTCAACGGGAAACATCATTATAACGGTCCTTGGCTTCGTACCTGGTGAGTATCGGCCTTCTCTCGTTTTACAGCCGCTTTAAATGAGGTTCGACGCAGGATATTATGCAACTGTCCTTTTGATCGAAACCCTGGGGCGTAAGTGGATCCAGATCCAAGGGTTCCTATTAGCCGCTTTATTCTGTGGGTTTTCTGTTGCATGCTCGCTGCTGGCGCTGCTGATGCGACCTCTACAAGTGGCCATCTTGGCCGGTAAATTCACCTCTCTCAGCAAACCTGGGTTCATCGTTTGTTTCTCTCTGCTGCAGGTTAGTTCTTACGATCGTTCCCCTACCCTACTGATCGTCCGAGTCAGTTCTTCTTTAACTTCGGAGCAAATACGTGAGTTGAGATATTCCACCAATTTTCACCACTGACCACCCGATCATATACAGAACGTCATATGTAAATTTATTCATTTGCCCGATTTTTGGGAAATTGACGCATATTTGACAATAATAGTGTTATCCCGCGGAAGTATTCCCCACGAAGTTCAAGGGCTTTGCGCACGGCCTGTCCGCGGCAGCAGGAAAAGCCGGAGCAATCATCAGCGCCCTCGCCTTCAACTCGTTGACCGACGATATCGGCACGCCCAATGTTCTCTGGAGTGCGTCGAACTTTTCTTTCTTTCCGTTCGATATAGAAAATCTCACATAATCACAGTATTCGTTGGCTGTTGCGCTGCCGGCGCGTTCTTCACGCTACTTCTTCCTGAAGTTCGCGGTCGTGATCCCGACGAGGTGCTGGCACAGGAGATTGCCGCGGAGAGGAGATAGACGCTTTCTGTCTCTCGTTTTTAGTCCCATTATGCCATGTGTACTCTAACTCTACCTTGTTCCTGGTGTCAATGGTATTAATTATTTTTTCTCGATTTGGTCCTCTGATATTTCCCGCATAATACTAGCAGTTGACGGGCCAAGAAATCCTAAGCGAATTTCAAGCAATGGGAAGTAACGTGCGTTTCTGTCAGCGAATAAAATTTGTGTGGATGTGGACGTAGAGCCAGTCGGTTGAGTCCGACCTGAAACTGGCTTTCTCTCCGTTCAGCCTGAGATTAGAGAAATTTACGCTAAGTTTCCCGCAGACGAATCTTGAATGGCGCAACAACGGAACTTGCCGCTCGTAACCGTGACAATCACCGGACAATATTTCTCTCTTACATAAGAGAGAAATGTGTTTCCCTCCCAACGACCATCAAATGGATTTCCCATTCGATTTGGAGAGGGAAATCTTTGAAACAGCAGCAGAGGTGAATCCGGCAGTCATACCTAACCTTCTTCTCGTTTCCCACCGCGTGCATCAGTGGTGAGTCTGGACTCGGCGTTGCTCCTCTCAGCCGGGGCCCGGGAGCTAATCTCACGACCAGGATCGAAAAAATTCGGTACAGAACGTTTACTTCAGAGCGACACCGTTCGGCCTCTCGAGTCTCTCTGCTCCGAAATGTCATCCAATCTAAATCCAAATCTCCTTCATTCCTCCACGACCACGTTCGACAATTATTCATCGATCATCTGCTCCCGAATCTGGATGTTGACGAGTTGAACGAAATTCTAGAGGCATGCAGTGGGATCCGCTTCCTTGTGCTATTTCAAGCTTCAGCGCCGTCGATTCTACCTGCGCTTGGGGCTATGAAGCCGCGACGATTCTGCATCTTTCTGGCGGCCCTGTTCAAGGGAATACCCTCCATGGATCTAGCCCATGCGGCCTTCTCCTGTGTTACTCATCTCGAAATATTCGAAACGGTTGAAACGCTACTCAGGAACCTCCCCAGTTTTACATGGTCCACTCTTTCCCTACTCCCCGTCCTCACGCATCTTGGGGTGTACAAATTGGACAGTCTTGCCGTTTCGACGGAGATCCTCGCGAGCTGCACGCAGCTCGCAGTCTTGGTCGCAATTTACAACACCCCATCGGATTTTAACGAACTACTATCCATCGACGAGCGGCGTTTCGTGGCCATCTTACTGTCGGACGATGACTACGAGAAAGACTGGCTTACGGGAACGCGGGGAGGACTCGACTTTTGGGCCCGTGCAGACTCATTCGTCGCGAAGAAGCGACGCAGAGAGATCGACCCAGGTATCCAGTGTCTTCCTTGCTCTGAGCTCACAGATCTTATATCTCTCTTAGATTCGCGCTGTTGGATTTTACCCGAGGATGGGATTTAACCGTGGCGGTAAGCGAGGAAGTATCACCGCTAACCAACCGCTAACTAAACAACACAAGCAGCAGGAGGCAGGTATCGCTCTGCTGCTAGCGGGAGACATGAGAGATCAGGACAAGAAGGATTTCGATCTCCGACGTCTGTTGATGCACAAACCCTGTTCGTCCTGATCACTCGTACGTATACCTCATTCACGGGAGAACGTCAAAATGTGTGGATGAGTAAATGTAGCTGATGCTCACGGGCCGTTCGGCACACTGGATGACGCTTGCGCGTCCATCCAGTGTCCACGAAACCCTGTTCGTCCTGATCATTCGTACGTATACCTCATTCACGGGAGAATGTCACGATGTGTGAATGAGTAAATGTAGCTGAGGCTCACGGGCCGTTCGGCACACTGGATGACGCTTGGTCCACGACGCCGGCCTGATGGTTCGCCGTACCGACCAGTTCTAACTTATCTCCCCAACCGCCGTCCACGCGAAAATTGTCTCCGTCAGCGATTCTGAGTCCTGACTAGCTAGCTGCAAGAGTGGCCGAGGTAAGGAGACCCTTGGGACTCAGGACCGAATTTATTCACCAGGAAAGGTTTTATTCAGTTCTGATTCTCACATTATGTTTATATAAAGCTCGGATGGTTTGCAGTTGGTCAATGCCAATGACTGAAATACGGAGCGTGGGGTGTATAAGAAGCAGCCTGCTCTTGCCCATCTGCTCATCTTCTACCCAATGTCCAACCCCTTCCCAACCCGCAAAATCGGCGGTGTGGATGTGTCTGCTATCGGCTTTGGTGCCATGGTCATCTCCGGAGCGTATGGTGCCCTGGGTGACGACGAGCTACCATTCAAAGTTCACTCCATTCTGCTCGTCCCCGATCCCCGCTGACTTCTCCAAAGGTCCTGGACGCAGCATACGCCAAGGGGTGCACGAACTGGGATACTGCAGACGTCTATGGGAACTCAGAGCTCTTGATCGGCGAGTGGTGTGTGTCCGCGCATGCGTCACGTCGCGTCGACTGGAATCTACTCTTAGGTTCAAACGGACCGGTAAGCGCAACGAGATCTTCCTCGCGACCAAGTTCGGGGTTGTAGGCGGGGAGGCCGGGAAACGTCTTGTCAACGGCACCCCGGAATACGTGCACCAAGCCGTCGAAAAGTCGCTCGGGAGACTCGGCGTCGATTGCATCGATCTTTACTATCTGCATGTGCGTTTCAAAGAAGCATCGTCCAAGATGGCCCTCTCATCCTGATCTTACCAGCGCGCGGACCCAACCGTCCCGATCGAGGTACGATTTCACGCCTCTCTTTCTTATCTTTCAACGAACTTTTTCCAGCACACGGTCGGCGCGATGGCCGAATGGGTCAAGTGCGCCCATAGAGAGTCCACATATGCTTTCAATGACCGTCGTATATAGGAAAGGCAAAGTGAAGTTCCTCGGCCTATCTGAGGTCTCCGCGACCACCCTTCGCCGCGCGCACGCCATGCACCCCATCGCCGCCGTGCAGGTGGAGTACAGCCCTTTCACGCTCGACATCGAGACGAACGGCCTGCTCGAGACGTGCCTCGAGCTAGGCGTTGCCGTCATCGCGTACTCACCCCTCGGGCGCGGCCTCCTCAGTGGGCATTTCGTGCGTCCGCCGCACTCCTCTTGCTACTTGCTACTCACTTTAACTCATCCATGGCCAGCAATCCCCCGACGACCTTCCGGCGGTCGATTTCCGCCGCATGGTTCCGCGGTGGGCTCTCCATTCTGTGGGTACAGATATCAGTTACTGAGAATGTTGTAGATACAGTGCCGAGAACTTCCCGAAGATCCTCGGGATCGGGGCGGCCCTGGAGAAGGTCGGTGCGAAATACAACAACGCGTCGTCGAGCCAGGTCGCGCTCGCGTGGCTCCTCGCGCAGCATGAGAGTGTCATTCCGATTCCGGGTACGAAGTCGCCCAAGGTATGCCACCCCTTTGACTCTTATCTTATGCACCATTTTCTGAGCAATGTTAACTTAGTACATCGAGGAGAACCTCGCAGCGGTGGGGTTGACGCTCTCGGCCAGCGATCTCCAGGTGATTCGAGACGCCGTAAATGAGGCGAACGTGACGGGAGCGCGCTACCCGCTTGCGTTTGAGAATACAATGTATATCGAGACCCCGGCGCTCGCCTAGGTCGAGAGGTGGTCTCGGTTAACAAGTTGAAGTGAGAATTTACGACCGGGTGGCCTTTTGTGATACGCGTTGGTGTTCAATTGTACTATGCCGGTTTAATAACTGGAAGAATTCTGGAATCCAATTTTAACCGCCTATGGATCCAGCTGTGTCGGGATCTCAGCACACCCTGCACGAAATCGTTCCTGATGGTCTAAAGTAGAAAACTTACGCCGGGCGTTCTGATTATCGACCGGCTCAGAGGGCCTCGGACACATTTTATACCATTCGTTTGACAGTCTCAGATACTTCTTATTAATAACTGTGCATGAATTCAAAGAGTCGGGGGTTCAATCGCATTCTCGTCCCCGGAGCCTTTCATGCCGATGTGTAGTTGAAATATTAATTCCAGGCCCCAAGAACAAGACTGTCTGGGTCAACTGCTAATACGGGTTTACTGAGCAATCAACGTCATTATAGCCAAGACAGGACCGTCGGGAATCCAATAAGTAAGTACGGGTTCTCGTCCCCAGGCCATTGTTGCGCTGAATGTTAATTCAAGTCTCAACCCAACGTGGTAATAACACACCATGTGAAAACGACTCGAATAGTTCACATTAAACTTCACGGCGGGGAACGCGAAAATAACCAGAAGAATTAATACTCCGGATGTGTCTTGCGCAATTTCCACTTTACATAAGCAGAAACAGACACTAACTCGTACCCATGTGAGACCTGCAGTGCCCGTAAACTTCTCAAGCTACCAGAGCGGAATCCGGTGTTGATCCCAGAAATCATTCGATCTCATCATGAGCCAGAAAATGAGCGGATGAGGTCGATGCAAGTTCAAGTTTTGAGTCCAGACCACGTGTGGAGAGCGAAGAAGCTGTTCTTCATGTATCTTGTGCGCTATTTTATGGCCACCGTTAACTTAGTGCATCGAGGAGAACCTCCAGGCGGTGGAATTGACGCTCTCGGACAGCGACATCGAGGCGATTCGAGACGCGGTAAATGAGGCGAACGTGACGGGAGCGCGCTACCCCCTCGCGTTTGATGTTATCGAGACGCCGTCGCTCGCCTAGGGCGAGAGGTGGTCCTGGTTAACAGGTTGAGGTGGTAAGTTCTGCGACGAAGAGATACTTTATTATACGCGTTGGAGTTCAGTCCTATTGTACTATGCCGGCTTTCCCTCACAAAGCTTTTCAATGTTCAGTTGCGCTGTGTATGCAGGTAACAGGTCTGTAATTAATTCGAGACAAATTATTTTAGATGACAAGCTTTTGCATACCTACGCCTCCTGGTGCCTTTTCTCCTTACCGGGTCTGCGATACCATGTGGCCAACCTGAGGACCCACTTCGAACTGACCTCGTTTGCATTTATTGCAACCGTTTTACGATGATGTTCTCAGAGATATACCCGAATCCGGCGGGATCTCAGTGGAATTCTCACCTCGCACGCAGGAGAATCGCGGCTTCAAGATGTTTAACCAACTTCCACGTCGATAAACGCTTGTCGTCTAAGCGCCAGAAGCTGATGATCAACGGCGTCATCATCGGCATGGGACCGTCGGAGCTTAAATCCGCCCTTCGCTCTGACCATGATCCTGCGTGCTCGCGGGTGGGCCGGCGACAAGCGTGCTATGTCCTCGGTTCTGAATGGTCTTCTATGATGTCGTTCCATCCATACGCCTCCGCGATAATCCTTGATGACAATGCACTCCACAGCGCAAGGCGACGGACCACGGATTCAAATCTCCTCGGACTCGGCAGGGACAGGAATACTCGTGAACTCTTCGGTTCTCGCTCTATGTACCGGTCCCCGTCTACGCTGAATCGAAGTATCAGAGGCGCACTCCGACTCACTCCGACCACTGTGTTTCGCTGCGACAAGTGGGCGAGGATGGAAGATCGGCAGAAATTTCCACATGTTCCCCGTTGGCGAAGCAATCGGCAATCAACAGGTTCTGCCATCTTGACTCGTTGCTGATCTTCTCTTTGATTTTGACCAACGACGTCCGCTAAGTTGCAGTGCACTGTGGGCCCCGACAGCGGATGCGGTCTGCTCCACTGGCCCCTGCTCTGTGAGCAGTCGTGAACGGTAGCCTGCAGGAACCCTTCCATTGTGGACCACATGGACAATCCCTGTGGCCTCAATGAGTCGTTCGCCCCATCACACCTAAAAAAGGAATCTCTCAGGTCTGTTAAATGCGATATGGAATGTTTCACAACCCGTTGTCCTTTCAGATTGTCGGAAATTACTCAAATCTTTTTGACATTCAGAGTGATGTAAAGTAGTCATATATTTGAACCTTTCAACGTAAGTGGAAAGAAATAAATTCCGCCAAAAGAGAAAGGCTGGCGGATTGTCAAACATTTAACTGAGCTGAATGGAATAATGAAAGGATTATTTTAAGCACCCCTTTCATTTTTCTCAGATTGAAAGACAATCAACATAAAGAGAATGGCCGGGTGAAAGATCAACCTTCAACCTTCCTTTCACCATAGTTGAAAGAACAAAAATCAAACCGGGGGAAAGGGGAGCTTAATGAACCCCATTCCGCCTTCCTTTCATCTCAAAGGAAAGGAAACAAATCAGAGCGGAAGAAAGGCCGTATTAAAATACAACTTTTCACGCCACTTTCAGGCGGGGTGAAAGGAAAACAATACTCGTAATCGGAAAGTGGCGTGGAAAGACCAACTTTCCATGGCACCCTGGGGTGCACCTCAAGGTGTACCCGCGGGTGCAGCCAAAGGTGTCCCCGCAGGTCACCTCATTGAAAAAAAAAAAGCGAATTGTACATAGGCAGAGTAGATATTTCAGTTGTTTGTCATACACGGTCTTTCTAATAGAATAAAACGAAATACCTGCTTGCAACCCGGATCCTCTGTCGCACTCCCGCGCCTCGCTGCCGGGACGAATCAGGATAAACATGTTCGAAAAAAAAAAGGCGACTTGCCTGGCTCGAGTCCACAAGGATTACGATCCTGTTTCGTCGTAATGTCGGACAACCTAATGTATCTTTCGTCAGTTTACTGGTATTAGAAGGAATTGAGAAGATAGCGTCAGGGAGAACGACGACGTTTCTGCTCGTGCTCCGCCTGCGCCTGCGCCTGCGCGGCGTGCACGCCTTCGAGCGCACCCGCGAGCTCGGGGACGAAGTGGTGGGGAAGCGTGCGCTCCACCGCGTCGTCGGGCGTGAGGACGATGCCGTTGAGCGTGTTCTCGGTGGAGGGATTCGACGCGGGATTCGACGCGGGGATGGACTGACGTTCAGGGATAGTAAGTACGGGTTACGAGGGCAAGAGGGGAAGCGTACCGGGGCCTCGATCCGGA